>JAQFZF010000770.1:0-16045 GCA_034695365.1 Enchytraeus norvegicus | reverse complement strand
TCACAGGCAGGCTAGCTTGGGACCACTGAATATCTGTCAAATCGGTATTTACCACAGAACACAGACATTCCCTTAAAGTCGTGTCAAACTCTGAGAGTAGCGGATGTTCAAAGCTGGGATTGCAGCGCAGAGTGTGCATAGGCCTCGGAGTACTCAAATAATAATTATTATGATTAATTTATTATAATTCTTAATATGTAATTAAAAATATACCATTAAATGTTTCAAACAGAATTTAGTCTTTACGCCTATAGATCGTGCGGTGAATTTAAAACACCGTTGTCAGTATGAGAAAGCTATCAGGTGAATTTCAACTAAGTGACATAGAATAGGCATATATTGGCATTTAAAATTTGGCATTTATAATATCGACCTAAATTTGACTTAGCTATTAAATTTTCAAGGAATGTGATCAAAGGTTAGGCAAATAAGCACAGGAGGTCAACCTTGAGGGGAATGTCTACACTCCTCTCCCCTCGAGGTGGTTGGCTATATTCCATCATCAATTTCTAAGCACATTTTTAAACACACTGGAAATCATTACCCTAACATCAGTCAAGTGTCGTCAATAATGACCATAATGATTGATCCCTCAGGTATTACATCATCATCATGTTGAGGTCAGTCACTGCACAGTCATGTAGTCATCACGCAGAGTCGGTATGCTGCCGCATTTAGTCGGTTGGTCATGCGTGGAGTTGGTTGGTCATTGCGAGGAGTCAGTTGGTCACCACGAGGAGTCGGTCACTATGAGGAGTCGGTCGGTTACCACGCAGAGTCGGTCTGTCACCCAATGGAGTCGGTCAAAATGAGTAGTCGACCTGGGGAGGTTGAGTGGCGCTACACAAAATATGCGAACACATTCTTTTTTGAAAATCGTTAAATGTGTTTGCTGTTTGCAACTGAGCATGCACTTTTCTTTAAATAATTGTGCAGGTTTGTCACAAATCGTATGACTTCACGATGAAAAAGGCTATTTATGCAGTTTTGCAATAAAGAAGTGTGTAGACAATATGGCACTGATCGCTTCATCAAAGCCCCTCTGGGTCCATTCCCATACACTCTCTACCCCAGTCAACAATTATAGTCTCATCAGGTTGCCAATCCCCGATGCCCGTGATGACGTAATATGAATGACCCTGTGACATGGGTATTAACGTGTTAGCAAACCATTTTCGTTCTCAATAGAATAATAAAAAATACAATAGGCGAGCCTTAATTATGTGTACTTTGTGATATTTTTAGATGAAATTTTAGTTCAGGAATGTTAAATAATTAATTGATTTCAATTGCATAAAATTCATTATAATATTATTCTCATTTGATTACCTACAATGTCCTAGGCCTACATGGAACTGATTTAGCCTCGGCTCGCTGCATGGTGTGTTCTATCATTCAGTACGATCAGCCACAGCTATTAGTCAGTTGGCTGCTGTTATGATTATATATGGATCAGCCACTGTTATATCTCACATGAAAGGGGTGTTCTCACAGATTCGTCTCTAGCATCAGTTGGCTATCTAATGCCTAGAGAAGCTGGGCAGTCCTGCAATGAACTGACTTGAATTCCATATCAGAATTTCACTTGTTAAAGGTATGTAGTGCGACTATCTGCTAAGCATAACAGCATGCTGTCTTAGTGCAAAATGTACAAGAGTAATAACAAAGATGTTTAACGTCCGTTTTCTCATCCAAAAATGATGTCACCTGGGGACGTATGTCACAATGCCTATAGCCTCTAATAGGTAAGGGCAGAACTTTGTTTAATGTACATAACAGGACAGTTGTTAATTATGTAACAGCAAATTTTCTGCGTATTATTTTATACATAATTATTTTATAATTAATTCTTCTCGATCACAGCCTACAATATATAGCTCAGTGTTTCCCACGCAATGGCCCGCGGGCCATATTTGGCCCGCCGAGGTTTTGAAAGTAGCCAACGGCGGTCTGATGAAATAACAGATTTACACTAGTAGAAATATTATAGATTTATTGCTAGGGTCAAATGAATGTGTTTAAACATATTTTATTCTTCATTAACCGTAAATAAGTTAATAAAGCCACGACGTCGATAGCTGACATAGAGTCTAATTATCCTGCTCATAATATTATGTCGTCCTCTATCTGTTTTAGACAGAAACTACGGAGAAATGTTTGCTGTGGTCAAGTAAGACGGCCCTTTTCGGCTTATAATTAATTAATGCTGCAGCGCTACACACATCAATGTTGTTCATAAGATTGACGTGGCGATGCATAGAGTATCGTAATACTATTGCATAGTATTATTATAGTTAGCAGCAGTGATCCCAAATATTGTTTCAATGTTTCCAAACAAATGATGTGGATAATAATTAGGCCTACTGTTTGGACAGTGAAGTATCAGACTATCTCAGTTGTGTTTGTTACCTTATTAGCGTATACAGGTCAAGTTTAGTTCATATTCTATTTAATCAATGTTGAATAGGCCTATTGAATATAAATACTGCATATTTATATTTGGATTTCTCTCTCTCTCTCTCTCTCTCTCTCTCGCTCTCTCAGTGACTGCTAAACGGCAGGTCCATTGCATATAACTGTAGAGTTTCTAGCCTATGCCATATTTTCTTGGGAGGCAATTTATTATCTGAGGGGTCTCCTAAACCAGTGACTGCATTAGTAGGGTTGCCAACCGTACAGAATTTGTCCGGACTGTCCGGAATTTGCACAGTGCGTCCGGAAAATGGAATAGAGTCTATCCGGACAATACATTGTCTGTCCTGAAAACTGAAAGGAATAATTAATAGATTAAATCATAGCATTGACGGCGATCGGCCGCTATGCTGACAGTGTCAGCAATTGTCTTCATCAAAAGTTGGCAAACCTATGCGTTAGTCGCATACTTTGACAATTGTCCTTCGCCGCCTCCTACCCCCCCCCTCCCCACGCGACAAAAATATTTAATTTTGGTATTTGGCCCCTCAAGTTTTTCACTCATGAGATTTGGCCCGCGACGCAAAAAGTGTGGGAACCACTGATATATAGGATACCCAGAAAAGGACGAAAACTCTACCATTAGTAAAATTTTGTTTATCTATAGATCTTCAATCTGTCTTCCAATCTGTGTGCCTGTCCTCAGGCAAAGCCTCAAAGGAGTATCCATACATTACGTCATCACCACCGAAGGGGTGGGGACCACTGGGCCAGTGATGGTGGTTAATGACCTGGAGGGGGATAGAGTGCCTAAAGGTTTATTGCATAATAGTTTAATGAACCAGAGAGAGAGAGTATACTTTTCTGTGTGTCTGCTTATCTCTCTATTTAGAGATCTGTCTTCCTAGCTGATTGGCCATTACACTGATTACATCTTGCCTAAGTGTTTGACTGTCTGTCTATTTATCCATCAACCTATTTCTCATTCTATCTAGGTATATCTACATTATTCATCTCAACCAGTATGTGAAAGTGAATTCAAGAAACAAACTTTAATTGATTTAACTTCTGTCGTCAGTTGTGGCCTTCTGGTGCAGAGCTACTTGACTCTCCATTGTAGCGCCATTTTCACAGAGAAGCGCTTAATAAATAAACTTATTGATTGATTGATTGAATGATTGATATAATTTTATTACTTCTATGTGTATATTTTTAATTTTACAGTTGCTGTTGTACGGAATAAGTCGTGGTGGATTGGTCACAACTGTACAACTGATGGCATCGGACCCCTCCAGGTGGCTCCTGACCTGCCTTCAGTTCGGCCTTCGTGTCCCGGTCCAGCATAGCCAAGACCAGATAGCCCGAGTCTCCGCGTCGCAGCAGTTTCCTAGAACTTCTCAAACCATGCACTTCACGTCCACTATCAACACCTTAAAATTAGCAACTGACAATGGCTGTGGAAAACTCTTCAGCAACCAGTTTAATCTTGATGAAAACAATCAGTAGCTTTTAGCGCTGTCATATTATAAGTCTCTGTAATGGTTTTGAACAGTGAAGGATAGAGTAGTTTAGCTTACTATATACCACAACCCATGTGGCAGGGCCTCTGTAAATCTGGAATTTGAGCGACCAAAGGGTCAAATACACAGAAATCATGGGGCAGACCACTCTACCCTTCACTGCGGCAACTATGTTTGTCGCCTCTTACGACGTGTAGTTTTCCGTTGATCTAAATTCTCAAGGGTCCCGAAACGAACACGAGAGAAATGTCTTTAGAACATAGATGTTGATATTATGACATGTCTAAGTAGTAGTCTAACAGTCACAGATGGAGCCATAAGGCTTTCAATATCTTGGACTAACACATTAAACACATGGTACCTATGAAACTTCACACGACCAGTAAGAGTCATACTCAAATGTACACAAACGACGTCCGCATTGGGAGGGGTGGTGGGTGCATCTGGGAATGTTTGAGGGGGACTTCTTTAAATGCATTCCTTTTAACGGTGCAGATAAATATATTAAAATCGAGGGGGCCATGTTATACCTGCCCCCACCCTTCGATCTGAGGGGAGGGGGGCGGCAGGCCCACTATTGCTTAGAAGTTTCTCAAGGTCAACATCACAAATCATAGTTTCAAAAGTTGAATTCAAAATGTCTCTCTAAAATCTGCATGAGGGGTTGCACGTGCCCAGTGCCCCAATGGTTATGACGCCCCTGCTCGTAATGATTGTCCACATCTCCTATGTAAAATGCTGAACATGACATGTATCAAGCAATGCAAATTAAACGTCCGTTTCATCATCTGACGACGACATCAGGAACGTGTCAGACAACATTTGAATCACCAGGTCTATATTGCATCTATCACAATTTTGTTAGCCTATTCACAGGTCTTTAAGCCTTATCTTAATTTAGGTATATTACAGGATAAGAAGCCTGATAATATAATTAAACTTATTTCTAGTCTAGATATGTACATGATTACAATTGCTAGGCTATAGGACATTTTTATTGTTGTAAATGTAAGTTTAACAATGGTAGCCTAGGTGGCCTATATTTAATAGCTATAGTTTATAGGTCTACATCTCCTGTGTATCCTATGTTCTCTGTCTCTCTGTCTCTCTCTTTCTCTCTCTCTCTCTCTCTCTCTCTCTGTCTCTCTCACTATCTCTCTCTCTCTCTCTCTCTGTCTCTCTCACTATCTCTCTCTCTCTCTCTCTCTCTCCCTCTCTGATCAATATTAACTTCTTTTGACACATCATTGGGACTACTAGGCTATAATAGAAATGCGAATTGGAACTATTTTATTTCTTGTTGAAGTGTCAAAAAATTAGTGCAACTGAGAAGTGTATTTCCTCCTTTGTTTTCTACTAAGATTAACCTGAGAACCGGCGGGGAATGAAAGGGTATCTTGTAAGGGTTAGATAGGGGACGCGTATGGTCAAACTGATGGTCAAACCCGCCTAAACCCAAGGGATGTACGACTGGGTTATTTCCGGGCTTCATGCTGGCCCCTATTATGTAACCCTTATAAGATTACTGGCCCTTACGGATCCCGAGGACAGAATCGTCCGGGCGCCCGAAGGGTTTGCCCACAAGGTGCCCATGTGTCTACAGATAAGGGCCTCTATGGGTACCCATATCAGCTGGTTAGCCGGGATATTCATATCATATTCGCAAACTAGGGCTATGCATGTTTGGATGGAATTGATTTGAGCACATATCAACGATGACATCTGTCTGGCCTATCTAGGCCAGGTCAGCTGTTGCACATTTACGATGACTTCGGCTAATCTACCTATTTATAAGATTACTGGCTTGCTAACATTGGGCCTATCTGCCAACTGATTGTATCGTACCGGTACTTGATTGGAATGGTCTGGATAATTACATGTATACTATAAAAACAATTTTGGTTCCACTTTTTTTTATGCCACATCATGTAGTAAATCTGTTGTAATGTTTGTTAAACCAAACACTCAAAATCAGATGTAGGGTCTATTTCATCAGTATTTTTAGTAATATCTAAGACGGTAAGACCTATAATTATTTCTTCTGTGGATTCAAATTGCGAACCTCAACATTAGATTGACCAATAGGTCCTTGAGAATCTGAATTAAGAAATCCAACGACGTTTTTTTTCAGATGCAGTGATTTTAATTAACATTTTGAAAAGTTATGAAAGTATAAAGATAAGAAAACAATTAAGCCTACTTAATGCAGACAAATAACGCAGCTGCTAAAACAATATCAAAGCAGTCCTAAATACAAGTAACAAAACATGCAGTGTGCGCTTAGCAGTAGCCTAAAACACAATGATAATACGTTTCACATAATCAATGCATAATACGTTTGCATTAGGATGGTGTTTAAAATTGGATGGTCGTATGCAAAAGTGGACCAACGACCAAAATAAATAATTTTTGTTATTCGCAAAATATTTTCTAAACCATAAACTGACAGAATAAAATTTTTGGCCGGTATTGTAGAACACCATTATATCTAGTAAATACCAATAAAATATTTTCAATATTGTCAAAATAATTCAGAAATATTGATGAAATAAATACCATTTATTACGATATTTCTGATGGTCTGTAGTCCACTTTTTTATATGACCATCTATTAATAATATGTATTGTCATCAATTGACTAGATGATTGCTGAAGATTACTATGAGAGCATTATTTTATCTGGTTAGTCATTAGCCATAACAATCACAAGATTCGTTAACTAGCTGATTATAATTATATCTTCACCGTGCTACAGATTGGCAGCGGAATAGACAATCAATTTGTACGATAAACAAAAGTCATGCCAGCCTACATGACCATGAAGTCAATAATCAATTCTAAGCGGTTGTTAGTTAGGGCTCACTCTATCACTATGTAGACAGTGTATGCTCCTGCGCCTATGTGTAGCATTTGATCCCAGTTGTTGTTGAGGCTGCTGCGGCTGCTGGTGATTACCCCAGGTCGAGGACTTGGTCATACCCTCAGAGGTCTTAGCTGATAATTCAGAGTTAGGATGACTTCCCTGAGGGGCTGGCTCGACAGACCAGACAGTGTTACCATCACTGGAGGAATGATGATCCCTCTCAGTCGAGGACCAAGCATTAGTGACAGGCGGTGGACCAGGAGACAATCTGAGGACCTCAGCGGACCTACTCTGTCGTATATCACGCGCAGGATCCTGAACTCTAAGACCGGTAAAACCTCGAGGTAATAATGAACGTGGCATCAGCGCAACACCCGTTGTACTCGCAGTGGTTCGTGGGGCAGACATAGCTGTGGAGAGGGTGGCGACTGCTGATGTTGAAATTAGAGGGGGAGATGAGATTGATGCGAGAGAAATTGCAACAGTCACAGAAGACTTTCTGACAGAGGAAGAAGAAATATCGACTGAGGAAGGGGAGCTTATGACGGACGCAGGATTGGAATCGTTATCCTGAGAATCTCTTGTGACTGTCATAGCAGTGGTTGTTATCTTTGTGGGTGGTGTGCTCACAGTCATAGGAGTAGTTGTGACAGCCAATGGAGAGGCAGTGACATGATAAGATGGAGTTGTCACTGTGCAAGCATTTGATACAGAAGTTGTAACTGACACCGGTGAAGTATTGACAGCCAAGGGAGGAAATACTGCACTGATGTTATCATATATAGATGGAACAGTAGTAGTGAAGGTAATGGGAGTTCTGAAACAAGGCGTGGTTTGTCTGGTATTTGAAGCAGTAGAATAATGAGGCATACAGGCAACGCGATTGATATTTGTATTGTTGGCAGTGGAATGAATCTCAGAAGTAGTTTGGCTGAAACTCTGATAATCCGCAGGATTACTGATGAATGAACTAGTAGGATTAGCGACTGTGGAGATTATGTTACCAGTAGTATTATAACTTCTAGTAGTAGTACTATCAACGACATTAACTGAGGCAGGGGCTGAAGTAATGTTAGTGATAGCAAGACAAGGAGCACTTAGACAAGTAATACTACATGAAGAATTTATACTAGAAATTAAACTAGGGACCCCATTAGCACCAACAGTAACATCAACGGTTCTGCTAACAACAGCAGTAGCAATATCAGCAGTAGAACTAAACACACTATTGGAAGCACAATCAGACAGATTTGCTACGTCATTGCTGGAACTGTGTACAAACTCTCCCTCCCTACTACTACTCTCACCGTTTCTATCATCTAGTGTCTTACTGCTTCTCCCCTCGCTTGATCCAGAATTACGATTATTATCCACTGCTGCACTATTTTCAGTTAGTGTATCACTACTTATCATTGATATGATCCGGTCATCATCATGGACCAAAGAAACATACGTTAAATCTGATATAACAGATGGCGCGATCGCTATTGGGTCAATTTTTATGGGGTTTTGAGTAGCTGTCCTTGAAGTTTTGTTGGTTGTGTCGTTAAGGTCACTGATCGATGGATGAATTAGTGAATTATTGCTGAATGTCACATTGCTTTCATACTCTTCACATTGCATAGATTCACCAATTATATTGCTAACACTCTCACTGCTTATCAATAATGTCTCTCTAACGCTGTCACTATTCATATCATTGCCTGATTGTCTAGCTATACCTACAATATCACTCCTAGAGGCATCGTTTGTCTGTGTCGTCTGTCTAACTGTATCATTTTCTGTAGACCTGCCTGCTTGAGCTGTCTCACTAATAATATCAAGTTTTTTTATCGCATTTATACTGGTTTCGCGGCAACTATCACTAGCCTTTGCATCGCCTAATTTCCTATTCTCTCTACTACTCTCATTTATTTCAACACTGCGAGTTTGTCTCGACGGACTAGAGATATCATTGCTTGTAGCATTGTTTGCTTGGGTTGTCCCTCTAAAGGCATCCTTGGTATTGCTTGTTGATTGCTTAATATCGCTCCTACTATCTCTTTCAAAAGTTGGTTTGTTGCCATATTCTGGAGATATTGAACCACGGCAGCTGCCAATAGACGGCGGTATGGGACTCGTGTCCGTGATACAGCTAGATACTTCCAAACCACACAGTTCAGCACCAAGAGAAACTTTCTCTGTCTCCGATTCCTTTGGAATATCAGATCCTAGGTCTGACTTAAATCCAGTAGTTTTCAGAGGTTGTAAATTAAAACTAGCACCAGTGCCTGGATCTGATCTATATTTAGCACTCACTTCCTGGTCTTTGCTAAGCCTGGCACTAGAGACGACTGGGTGTGAGTTACACCGATCAGTTAGACCAGGGTCTGACGCCTTCTTAGCACTGTTTCCACCATCAATATGTAATCTAGCACTAGTGCATGGATCTGAATTAAGCCTAGCACAATTCCCTGAACCGGAGTTAAACCTAGCGCTGACTGTGGGATCTGAGCTAGTTCTAGAAACACTGCAATTAATAAAATCTATCTCATTATTACTTGGTTCTAAGCTGCAGCTGTCATTAATCTTGCCAGCATCATCTGACGTCAGCACCGTACTGAACTTTGACCTATTAGCTTCTGTATTATCTTGACCTTTAACCTCATTCCTCCCCTTTATTTTCTGATTGGCGGATTTCATTCTAGCATCACAATGTGTATGTAGACTTGACCACTTAGCACCACCCCTATGATGTTTACACAACGAAGGGGAGTTACTGTGTTGGAGCTGCGGCATTGATTGACACCTCGCTGTGACTCCACCCTCACCTGGGGTGTGTACACCGAGATCCCGAGCTGACCTCGTATGGACCCCATGCTGATCCCGAGTATATCCCATGTGGATCCTTTGTGGATCCCGTGCGGGCCCCGTATGACACTGTAGAGCTGTGGCACTTGATGAGGAAGATGATGAGAGTTGAGAGGCGTGTATGATGACATCAGGCACCAGGAAGGTTCTGTTGGTGACGTCCTCGTCCTCAGTGTCATGCTTGTGATCCTCTATACTGACACACGAACTTCTCGAGGTAGCACAGCCTGCATGCACAATAATAAATATTCGGAACTTGATCTACATGTAAAATTACCACATTTATTCAAGGCTAGAATATCTACAGTGTATTTAACAAATGAATTAACATTTTCATCGAATGTTCAATCAATCAATCAATGAGGATTTAACGTCCGGTTCCTCACCCAAACGCGATCTCAAGGACGTCTGTTGTTGTTTCTATAAAACAATAAGAAAAAGTATTGCTGAGTGATTGTTGGATTAACCCTTACGATAGGAGAATGATTTTTCTATTTCTTGGATTGAATAATTATTTATTACTATGATGCTATCTTTGAAACTAATCAATAAATTGATCGACCGATACCCTAATTTACAACAATCTATCAATCAGGCTTATAGTATAGACAGGTTGATTAAATAAAGCAAACGAAATTATCAAACTGAATAGCCTTTTTTTATTTTCATCTCATGGACAACATTTTTATATGGACTTTATTTTTAATATTGCATTAGAATAACAAAATTGGTCTTGTTCCCAATTTACATGCACTTTCTACATTTTATTGATTTAACAAGTTAAGCTTGTACAACAAAAGTTAATTTTTCCGCATTTGCAAAATACCATGGAATTGATGAATACATGTACTAACTACAACACGCACCTTGTCCATCTTTATCTACCATTCTCTTCTCTCGCTCGGCACCGCTCGTTGCCCTGAGCTGCTGCTCACTACTGCCCCTGGCTGCGGTGGCTGCAGGGGTGTGGAAGTGCAGCAGGGTGTTGAGGCGGTGCTGCACGGGCGCCCCAGGGCCCAGGCGCCGTGTCTGTGGCCCCGTGGACTGGGGGGTGGAGGACAGATTCTTGATCTGGTTCCTCCCAGCACCAGTCATCGACATCGAGAGACCGAGGGAGAGAGAGGCGATAGAGGAGAGGCCCACCGAGGTGTCCATCTTCTGGAATATAGCTACGATAAATCAATCAATCAATCAATCATTGAACATAAGAGGCGAGGCCCACCGAGGTGTCCATCTTCTGTAATATAGCTACCATAAATCAATGAAATCATTAAATTAATAAAACATTCAGTTAATCATTGACTCAATATTCAATCATCGATATCGAGAGAGAGAGAGAGAGAGAGAGAGAGAGAGAGAGAGAGTTGTTATAGAAGAAAGTCCACTAACGTGTCAATCTTCTGGAATATGGCTAGAAAAGCAAGAAAACCGAGGGCTACCGTCATCCATAACAACATCGAGTAGGAATGTTGTTCAGAAAGTGCTCAGGAGATGAGCCCAAATAAGCATACGCTCGTTCAGCTATGCTGCTCCAACACTATGAAATTCTTTGCCACAAGATTTGCGATCTTGTACATGCATCACTACTTTCCAAGGCAAGCTCAAAAATCATCTCTTCCCACCTTAGATCTGCTCTAACAGACTCTTGCCTTGGATAACGAACTTGCACTGTTTTGGATCTCGATTTCTCTTTCGGCTTGTGCATTTGCAGGAGTGATCCGGAGGTTGGATGTCTGTAGTTGCACATCCCGCTTGAGGTGTCCCTGACATCGCCTTCGGGTGAGGAACCGGACGTTAGAACCCTCATTGAAGCGGCAATCTGGCAGTAAATTCTCGTCTAGAATAGATTACTGAAAAATTATGTAGGATATAACTAGCATTCGAAGGTACCGATACCAAAACTTAAGCAGAAATAGGGCCTACAAGATTGTCAGTACCGTACATCTTATTTGTATTATATGTGATGTGGTTTTTTTTCGTATACATTCACACGTGACAGACGCATATCCAAATTTTCTTTCTTAGTTGCTGTTTTTGTGATATTTGTATTGTATTGGTGTAAAGCAGCCTAATCATGTATTCCAGTCTATGTAATCTTTGTAAGGCGCCGTACTTCTGTGTAAGCCGCCGTAGATGATACAAGTAAACATGAAAAGAGTGAGAGATTACACAGACATGAATGAATGTCTAGAGCTCGCACTAGTGTGATAGAGGTCCATTGATCGATCGATTGATTGATTGATTACAACGTGTCTGAGATAAAAATTAGATCGAGTATGGATGAAAGAACAGTGCTTTGGGAGATAGGACGTGGCAGTCCTTGTGCGTGTGTTTGGGTGTAAGTGTATATAGGCCTATATGTGTGTGTATGTGTGCGCGTTCAGGTGTATGTAGGCCTGTGTGGGCATGTGTGGGTGTGCGTGCGTATGCGTGTGTAGATGCGTGTTTGTACTTGTGTGCGTACGTTGCGCGTGTGTGTTGGTGTTACAGGTTATGAACTTCGGTATATATCCGATTGTTGCTAACTAATGCCAAGTCCGTAACAAACCGTTAAAGTAGAGTCTAGTTCTGTATAGCAGCTAATACATGCACAGAGACTTTCAGGGCGTGAACAATTAAACACCTATACAAAGTATCCAATAAAGCCGGCCACAATCAATGCGGTAATCTAGACCCTTCACGTCAAAAATAGATCTGTCGATCAATGCCCAAAGTGTCCATCCATTGCTAACAAGTCTATGCTACGACTATATTGTTAAGAAATCCATACACTGAGGTATCTTCGTTAGTCGATTCTTGCTAACAAACGTGTACTGTAGGGCCAAGTGCAGTTGGTGATGAGTGTAATAGTCGCTTTAATTCTCTATTTTCTGGAAACACGGGTCTACTTCACAATTTGCTCAAGTTGCTGACATTACAATTGTTAGAATGCTGTTATAAATTAACGCTATGTTGATAATATGTTGATATCATAATCTCCGGAGAAAATACAAGCATTTGGAGTTAGACAATAATTGTGGCAAAGAGGGCGAGTGTTTGTAATAGCACAGTGGTTTATATATGCGAGGAGTACAATAATGTAGCAGATAGTACGGGTGTTTGTACTAGAGTTGTGGGCAACTGAACGAGACACGTCATCAATCAGAAGGTCACGCCCGTGTTACTCTTTCTATCACATTCCTTCATCCGTCCACTATAGGGTCATAGAGGTCAGCGTAATGAGGTCAAGGTCAGAGTCTGAGAACTAGACAACTAGGTCAAAGACAGAGAGAGGGGTAGAGAAAAGGAGAGAGACGGAGAGGAGAGGAATACAGAGAGATAGAGAGAGTGAGAGAAAGAGAAGAGAGAGAGAGAGAGAAAGGGAGAGAAAGAGAGGGAGAGAGTGGGTGAGACAGAGATGAGAAAGAATAGATGTAACTTAAATAAGAAGAGTTATTTAGCTCAAAGACTCAAAGGCGCCTACAAACACAATAGGTTCGTTATTTGAGTTCTGGAGCTACAGGTCGTTGATGGCATGAGAAACTGACGCTAAAACCGTCTCTAGCTGTACCAATAGAGAGAGAGAGAGAGAGAGAGAGAGAGAGAGACAGTAATGTTAATCTGTTTAAGAACCTAATTGATTGTCATCTAAGGTGTAATATCATAATGGGGTTCATATAAGCCAGGCTTCTTCTTCATGCTATTGGATCATTTGCAATGCTTAATTATATTGTGAAAAGCCGAGCTGGATAACTCAATGATAGCAACTTACTTCTCCTGCGTGGTTTACAGTGAGCGACCTCCTCCTCAGTGGCGCCTCTATCAGAGCACAACTGTCTCAGGTTTCCTATCTCTCTCTGTAACAATCAATCAATCAATCAATCAATCCCACTAATAATCGCTCAGTCAATCAATCACACAAACAAACAATCACACAAACAATTACTCAGTCAATCAATCAAACAATCAATCAAACAAACAAACAAACAATCGATCAGTCAGTCAGCTACATCAACTTCCATTTCACCATCTGACAACGACGACAGCGACGTCTCCGACAATTATTGAGCTACCAGCCTGTCCATCCAAGCAGAATAAGCTATGAGAATTATATGAGAGTCCTGCTCCTCACCCCTAGGCAATGTCAGGACAACATATACCAGTGCAATGGCCTTCCCATCTCATTTAGCCTTGAAGATCTCGAGTAGCCGGGTCACGACTCAATCTGCTCTTCATTAAGTGGTCTTTATAAAAACCAACATGGCTGTTACCACCCAGGTTAAAAACCAAGAATAACAAATAATATAATTATTACGTTTGCTAATTGAGTAGTGACTCGGCTACTCGAGATCATCAAGGCTAAATGAGATGGGCAGGCCATAGTTAGTTATTAATGTTATAGAGTAAGAAATTAAGATTATTGGGTTATTTTCGATTTTATGGATTTATTAATATTGCTTTGTGGATAAATGGACTTGCACTGAGTTTGACCAATGTTGACCCGGCTCTCTTTGATCACTTGCTGACTGCGTTTGAGGAGACCAGTTAGTACTGCTTGTTCTGTTAGAGACGTCCCTGATATCATCGTCAGATGATGAAACGAACGTTAAACTCTTTGGTTACCAAGCAACTAAATGAATTGAATTAAATTCATTAATTCAAGTAATTCGACATTCCATTCAGAGTTAAGCTTTGACTGTTGTCATTGATTGTGTGTGGAGGAGGTTGACTCAATGGAGTAGTAAAGTTTTCCCTTTATAACTCTTTATCTCATCCCATCACCTGGGCCACCGGCACATATATACACATACTTACACACACACATACACGTAACAGGACAATCAAACCTACAGCTCCTTCAAAAATGACTAAAAGGAGCTGCAGAGTTCTGTAAGCAGAAGTTATTAATCATAGTTTACTGTAACGCTCTTTACTGAGCAAACGATCGATGAACAAGTTGATCATAGCTTTGTCTTTATCAAACCTACATGCAGAATTTAACAAAATAATAGAGCACATGGCTCCGAGGAACGTTTCCCAGTGGCGTTAAAGTCTTCTAAAAACACGTCCAGTTTAGGCCAGTTTATTCTAAAGTCTCTTTGACTTGACTGTTGTATCGCTATGTTATAGTAATGCATTGCATTGTATGCGTACAAAGCACTTTTCGTAGAAATTTTACGTGAAATTAACCGGTACTGGTTAATCGTGTATCAGCGCTTGCTGCATTGTGCGCTGCTCTTTACGGAGCAACGGTTCGATTAACCAGAGGGACAGCAGACTAAAATTATACCAAAAACAGATGATTAAAAAAGGATACCATGTAAACAAGTGCGGTTGGCATGTGTGGAAATAAAAGAAGATTTACAAAAATTGTACGTAGTGTGAAGGCACAGAATTATAGAAGCGAGTTTTGAGTTCCAAGATTTTAGGACGGAGGAACTACACAAGAAGTATTGATGCAGGTGGAAGCCACATTGCGGGGTGAAGTAAATGTTGACCTCTAACCTCTTTCCAGTTCTTATCGTCCTCCAGGTACTCAATCTTCTTCTGAGCTCTTCTTCTCGCTCTCTTCTGAAGCTGTATCCTCAACTCCTGCCTCTTCTTACTAGTCACCATTATACCTATAGCATCAATCAATCAATCAATCAATCAATCAAACAATCAATCAATCAATCAATCAAGCTATCTATCTATCTATCTATCAATCAATTACTCTATCAATCAATCTATCTATCTATCTATAAATCAATCAATCAAATTACCTAGCCAGTGTGTATAAATTGATGCCGGTGGCCATGGAGACTATGGGCTCGACGAACCCCGGTGAAAGCTGATTTCATCAATGGTATCGGCAGACAGATTGAGCTGCATACCCGGGATCAGTAAGAGACCTCTTTTCTTTGCCAGAGGCTCTTAAAAGCTCTGCAGAGGTTTAATGCGGTTTATTTTCATAGCTCTTTCAATCTAGTCGATCTCGAGTAGCCGGGTCACGATTCATTCCATTCTTAATTAATCGCTTTTATAAAACTCACCGGACTGCTTACACCCGGAGTTAAAAAATCGATCAATCGGTTGATAAATCAATCTAGTATTCAATCATGCAATCAATCAATCCATCTATCAATCAATCAGCCATTCGGTACATATTTAACGCTTATTTCATCATCTGGCGAAGACACCAGGGACGCTGATGAACGAGGTTGTACTCAGATAAGGAAGACTATTGTCACAAGCTGATACAGTTTGAAACTTTTGATATTAATGGTCGTCAGCATGCACAAGAATGTCCCATAAGTCTTGCGATCAATCCTGCTTGTAACTATCCGATAGAAGCATTATTGAGGCTACTGTAGAAGTGAAAGGAAGTACAAGCAGGATTGATCGCAAGACTTATGGGACATTCTTGTGTATGCTGACGACC
>JAQFZF010000769.1:0-16055 GCA_034695365.1 Enchytraeus norvegicus | reverse complement strand
GATGCTGGGTGGCATTTTTGGAGTTGAGGTGGGGGGGGGGGGAGAGTGATGGGAGTTGTAGCGAAATAAATAATGCTATTTTTCATTTAAATTTATATTCAGACCGCGGAAATCATAATTTTCTCAGGCTATTTTTGTTATTATAATATTTGATCATTATTATGCCATTATTTATTACTCTGAATAATTATTAAGATTGCTTGGCTTGAGAAAGTATTACAAAGGAGAATTTTTAGATTGTCACAAGCAAGTTAGAAGTTGATACTTGCAAAGTAACGGTATTACTAGGCCTACTAATTGGAAGCCGAGTACACTGAAATTGAAAACGGCAAAGGCTTGAATGACTGATCAATATGACCTTCAATTCTATGATTTCTGTAAATATGGGCGTTCCTCATTCCTGAAATTAAGGGCTTTCATTAGCACCATACTCCGTTAATTATTCATGATGCCATCTAGCAGGTAACATTGTTACTAACAACCGGCATTTTAGAATTCAGATCGTTAGCCAGTAAAACTAAATAGATGTAAAAAAAATTGCAATGAATTGTGAACTGATAGTCTATTACTGGTGAAAACATAATGTAAAATATTATATTGTAACACATAGGCCTATTTGATGCATATAAAAGCTATTTGATAATTTAGAAGATGATCGATCGCTATAACTCTGAGACCTGTTACCAAGTTGTCTATGGTCAAACTTAAGTTGTCTATGGATATGGTCAAATCAACCAGGTAGAGCGCAAGTGTTGCTTTAGCTGCTTTCTTTCCACAAAAATCCAAGGTAAGGAGGTCTACAAGCTGTCATCGTATATTTCCGCATCACAAAGATGCTGTCAGAGACGGACCTGACTGGGAACTGAATTCTCGACCTCCTGCTTAACATATAAGTTTTCTAACGACTAGTCTGATCAACCCGATATAGTCTACCTGAGCTACCTCTCAATTAATGATAATAATTAATAACGATTTAATGTCCGCTTCGTCATCTAGGGATGATGTCAGGGACATTAAAACGATATTTGTTTATTGTATTACAAATCGCTCATATCAATGTCCGACTTGCGGACTCTTCATTAAGTCTCAGAAGCGCTAGCAGTAAATGGCCCACCGCCATGGATAACTTAAGTAAACTTGTAAGCCTTTGCTTAAATTAGCTGAGCACTATTTAACCTCCTACATTATACCTTAATTTTAAATGTCAAAGGAGTAAAAACAAAACGTGCTATTCGATGTGCATCGAGTATTTGAAAAATAAATTAAATTGTTTGAACGAAGGCTTTCATTAAAGCTAAATTGATTTCTACTTAATTTTGAAAATTAGACAAATAAAATTAATTGCTTTAGTAAATTCTAAAGTAATTAATTTTATTTATAGATTTTCCACAGGATATTTGAAATTAAATATTTGAACTTAATCAATGGATATCGTTGTCTTTTGCAGCATAATACAATTGAGACATTGTCACTAATTTTTCGGTGCGCATATAATAATATTTAATTTAGCAATCGTAAAATAATGCTGTTTTATCACGTAATTAATAGATTACGCAAGTCTAAATCATCTATAAATCCCTTATTACTTTTGTAACGTCATGCTTCTAAGCTCATATGCTTTAATTAAGCTAATTCTTACTCGGTGTTAAGCATACTCTTGAGGATCAACCGATAACAGATAACAGATCGTAGGCGACGACTAACGCAGCTGCTGAAGTGAAGAACTAGAAATGGTATCCTGATCATGTTTTAATTTGGCTGTGAGGTTCTTATAGAAGAATGGTGAAGTCTCTCTCTCTATCTCTCTCTCTCTCCCTCTCTCTCTCTCTCTCGCTCTCTCTCTCTCTCCCAGTGCACTGCCTAACGCCAGGTCCATGGCATACAACTGTAGAGTTTGTACGCATATTTTCTTGGAGATAAATTTGCTTTCTGAGGGGTCTCCTTAGGGAATGAGTGCGTTAGTCGGCTTCTACGAAACACTTGCAGCTTTCGGTTGGTTTATTCTTAAGTTTGCCGGATCCAACACAGATAAGGTGAAGGCTAAGTTCTTGTAAATGAGATGGAACTAATTTGGTAATCGAGATTATTTTGCCATATTATACGGTTCTATATTATTGATTGCAAGTTTTTATTATTTTTTTTTCGGTTTAATTGATAAATGGACTTTCACCGTGTCTTATCAGTGTGGACCCCTCTTCTCTTTCAGCACATGTGACTTCCCTAACCACGTTTGAGTGGACCAATTTGTATTCTTGTGCTATTGGAGTCGTCCCTGTTATCGACTATCGTAGTCAGATGATGAAACGGACGTTAACCGATATTGTACTGTATAATGTATGCCGTTTCATATGCTGTATAATGTTTAAGTTTAATAGTTTGTCAATGTGTACTTTCATGTAGTTCACTATTATTTTTTGTATGATATATGATTTTATGAACACACTTTATGTGTCGTGTCGTAAATGGCTGTTGGGGGGGGGGGGGGGGGGGTCAGTATAAGCAGGTGCCTACTGTAATTGGAGTTGTAGGCTAATGCTATTCAAGTTCTGTGATCTTTATTTACTATTTTATATGAATTTATTTGCTATAGTCTATTAGTTTTGTTCGCTGATATTAAGTTACGAAACGTCAATTTTACTAATTTTTTTGTCGTATTCAATATTATCATCGGCCGATTTCGCTAATAATGTTACCGGGATTTCTTAAATAATACGGCTTTGCTCAGGAGTCTGTTATATCACCTAGTGTGACTTCGTAATTGGATACGATACGAGTTTCACCCTGTCAACAACGATATCAGGGACGCCCCAGACAGCAAACTTATGTGATGCCACCTGGTCCATCAAAGCGCCGTTCGAAATTCGATCTCATTTCAATACATATAACATTCTATTGTAAATCTCATAAAATATAGCCTATGTAGTAGGCCTGTGCTGCAAGCAATTGTTTGCTAATATAATACAGCCTACAGTAAATATCTTGACTACAGATTCGTGGTAGCATATTTACGAGAAGATTTAGTTGAGATTAGTTCATGCATTCTCGTGAAATGTGGATTAATGGAGCTGAAGTCAAAATGCAGAATTCATTGATAAAATTCCTCATCTAGTAGGCCCAGATAGATATCATAAGAATCATAGTTAAGATGGCAATGTTTATTCTTCAACTGTAATTCACTTGTAAATTAACCATCCTGATCATGATTAACTATGTCCGTATCGCCTGTGCTTTGTCATAAGGCAAGTTCAATACAAAAATTTCTTACGTGGTCTACTAATTTGCTCGTTAGTGAACATACCAGAGATTAAGGCCTGGTAAAATCGTCAATTGAGAAGCTTAAACTGAAGTCTGCTATCATATCTGAGTATAGAACTTTCTTTCTTGTCATTCTGTATTAGGCTAAATCTAACACAATAAATTCTTCATGCGGCTCTTGGACCATAATTTGCTCGGACATGCCATAGATCAACCAAGCAATCCAGCTAATCGTCTCCTAGGAAACACGTGCAGTTTTGGCTGGTCTATTCACATGTTTTCCGGACCAAATACGTGAGTCCCGAGGATGATAATTTCCGTCTATTTTTTGTTGAAATTGGTATGAACATTTATTACATGGTATATATTATAATTACTATTACGGTAGCTGAATAATATTGTGAAATCTCATATCCCTCAATATTATAAGGCAGCGTGTAAGCAGTTGAATGTTTACTTATTACAACAACCGAATAAGAGATATGTTAGACATGTTTCGGTCAAGTATTATTATAATCTGAAAATAAATAAGATTATCCCACGATGTTCCCATGAATTAAAAAACTTACATGCATTGGCAGAAAATGTCGAAATCTCCAATTGTTTATTGGCACACATTTATGTGCTAGGTGATAATATTTCGAAATAACGAAACGTTTATTATTTATTTGCTTCCATTTCATTTGTTTATTCACCGAGATTTCACGATGTCTTGCGTAATTTGAGACCTAGACGAATGAAAAGAGTAGGCAAACAATATTTAAGAGGCTATAAAATACGATTAGCGTCATAAAATCTCTGTAGATTTGCTCATCAAAGCCTACCACAAGGTCCTAACACGCGATATGTCAATCAAGGCTGTCTATAGAATTTACTGCAAACTCGAGTTTTTAATTTGTTAGAAAATCACGAAACTCTATTAATCTGTAGTAATAATTAGCAGTTGACGACAGTTCATCAGAGCGTGCTCTGACACACGGAGAGGCTCCGTGTACTAATGGCAGCACTACGGCCGCTGAATATTATGATGGCGGGGTCAATGCCCAGTTTTGAAGATTCTTTGAGTTGCAAGCCTTAAAGCAAGATGCGTTACACTCTATTCTTATAATAATAGCCGTCGGTTTACATTTACCAAGACACGCTATGGTGATTGCAACTAGCAAGCCAAATTTGGAAACGAATCCCAGCTATTTCGCCATCTGGCGAGATCAATAACTTACGCTATTATTAGAGCGTGCTGAGAATGTTCTTGGAACAGTTGCAAGTAACGCCATCTCTCGATTACGTAAAGCGTGCTAGTTTTGAAGTAGGCCTAGTAAATTTGATAGGACCCCTCTAAACAAATTTATATTTAAAAACAGTGAATCCAGGAATTTTATGAAAGGGGAGGGGAGATTTTAAGCTTACTATTGTTAGCGAGGGAGGGGGTGGAGGCCACGGGGAGAGGGGGGGGGGGTATGGTGTTTATTGGAAGCTAATTCAGAATGATGGCAAGGGTGAAAATGCCAAGATATGAAGACACATACTTTTCCAAATCGAAGGGAGGGGGCATAGACTCATGATCACAAGATTTCATAAAGAGCAATCGTTCTGAAACAACAGCCCGCATCCCCTCTCCCCCCCTCCCCACCCCCATCCGCGCCTGTTAGAATTCTGAGTTTCTAGGTGATTTATCCTGTGAATGCTACTAGATAGACTAATTAGACTAGCAAGGCCATCTACAGTCTGCACTTGTCTTAATTTCTCAATTTTGTTCCAAATATCACGAAACCGAAATTTGTTTCTTATGTTGTAAAGCTAAAAAGCTAAGTATGACGTTTATTTCCGTATCAAAGGATAATTTCAGAGTCTGACTCGGCAGAGACTCAAACTCGTGGCCTCCTGCTTACCAGTCGTGCTTGCTACCGACTAGGCTAAACAATCGGGACGAATTATATTTACATTTAATTTCATTATATTCTAATTTAATTACTAACAGTTGGAAAGGATCGATATAATTATTTACAGTTTTACAGTGTTTACATCTACGTTATTGGCCTACTAAGATATTGTGACTTTCATATATTACTTTAATGAATCACAACATAACATGGAACTTAAAAAATTATTATGACTTTTTAACAGCATAATTATTGCGTTGTCAATACTTACAATACCCACCAGCTTATTATAATAACAGGGTAGTAGCGATATTTTAATTATACATGTACAATTGTACATCCAAAGTAGCCATACTACTTAGGGATCATAAGGGTGGTAGTAGGCCCATGTTAGGCTTGTATATTGTATCAATGCACACTGTCACTGCCTAAAGCGGCTTATTACAACACTCATATCTTATAATAATAAAATTTATAGCCTATATTATATCTAATAAAATGAAATACATACATATATAATACAGGCCCAGGATTTGAAGCAGATCTGGTAGACTTCTGACAGTGCATAAATTTAAAACTTTGAATTTATAAATCAAGCATCATTATTATTATACTGTAGTAGCCTAACTTACTTTCTACTCCTGATACTGTACGACCCTGATATCGTCGTCAGAAAATGAAGCGAACGTTTTATGCGCAATTGCACATTGACTGATTAAATGTATTGTTTGTTTATTTTTAATTTATTATTTGTCATGGGCTGTATGAACTTGCGATCTAGGAATTTTTTAGTTGGCCTATATGTGTATGGATGTGTGGATGCATACAAAGTAGCCTACAAGTCTATGATCGTTATTTGTGTTGGATTATGTAAGTGCCATGTCTATGGACTTCATTCCATTCACACGCACATTCAGTACTTTTATTGACATTAATTTACTTGACGGTGTAATTCTGCGCGATGTAAAAAATGAAAAAATCTAGGCCTATGCCATATAACGTCATGGGTTTAAGCCCATTCACTTTAAAACATGCGAAAGTATTGTGTGAAATGTCCATGAACTATGTTTCACATTATTTCAGATGCAGTTTTTTTATTGCCTGCGTCACGTTATTATTTATTTATTTGTACTCAGATAACTTTATAATATATGGAATGCGTACTTTGATGTGCAAATCATGTAATTGTATACATAGAAAGAGTTTTTAAGGATCTAGATGTTGCACGAAGATTATATAAACATCGGCAACCGTAAACTGGTTGTATTTAATATCGCGAACAGGAATCGACAATGGGCCTGTAGAGTCAAGATATTGAGGACTTTTATGCGGCCCATTTAAAGTTTCGTAACGAAGTTATTAATCTTGTCATCAAGTCGAGACGTAAAGCTGTCGATTCAACGCAATATAGCAGCGATGCTAGTGTGAATTCTGTATGACTAATATTAAATTATGCACTGGCATTTGTTCTGCTGAGATGAATTTCAATTCAATTCTTCCTTTAGTACACAAACAACAACAAATGCCACATGCAAGCAATGTAAACAAAAAAATAAACTCTGGTATAGCAAAACTAGAAAAAATAAAGGACCAGACAATACATAACAGCTAGAGCTCTGTCGGGCTCTAATCACATATTAATTAAAGTAAATTTATATGTTGCAAATAGAGAAAAAGAAAAACAAGAAAAAGCGATGAATGAGGGACCATGTAAGAGCAAACTTATAGAAATACGCGAGATAGTAGGCCTAGCTATGTACATGTAGCTAAAAAAGAAGTAGAGTGAGTAAATTTTCTGATATAATTTAGAATTGATTTTTGCTAATTATACATGTAGCCTCTCTAATGTAGCCTCATTTCAAATGAACACGTAAGAATTGAATTGGAAAAGAGATAACACAAAATAATGAAAAAAATATCTAAGATAATCAATTGATTGATTGGTTGACTGATTAATCCGTTAACTATTTATTTATTTATTGTTTGATACTGCCACGATAAATTCCGTTCTTAATTAATCATTTTTATAAATCAACACCCCTGTTTACACCAAAAGGGTAATAAATTATAATAATTATTATACAAATTGATTGATTGGTTGGCGACCAAATGTTGGACTATCTATTGATTTATTGATTGATTAGTAGATCATAGATTGTTTGGTTGACTTCTGAATTTATTAATTCACTAAACTATTGATTGATTGATTAAGCCATTAATCCATTACACTATTGATTGATTGATCCAATAAACTATTGATTGATTGATTGATTGATTGTTGCAGGCACGATGAGTGTAGACAGGTGATGGATAACTACGATTGCTTCATCTCTGACTCTGACATCAAGCCCCCCTACATCAACTCCCCAGGCCTCTCCAGCGGCTACTGCTCCGCCGAGGAAGGTCCCCAACCTTCAAAGTTCCCCCTCCCGGACTCTGCAGGTGGCCAACACCACCACAGAGAGGTTGATTCCCCATGGAGTTCCCACTCATCCAATTCCCTCTCCCCCTATCCCGTGGTCCTCTCCTCAGATCCTTGCATGAGTGGACCACTTGGAGGTAACATCGGACCAAGCGGAGGGAATCTGGGAGTGGCATCATCATCGGTGGATGGGTTCCAAGGAAGCCTCAGTCTTGAGGACCTGATGGATACTCTGCTGGACCCATTCAGCGATGTATCAAGAGATTTCAGTTCCTGTGAGACACTGGTGGACATTGATATGAATGACTGTGGTGAGCTGTTCTCTCGCCGCCTCTCAGGTAGCGCCACAGCAAGTCAGGCCTCTAACACTGGTGACAGCAGCCTTATGAGCATACTGAGAAACCAAGACTGGATGGGGTCAAATACCACCCAAGGTCGTGGGGTTGAACAGGGCTATAACACTGGGTTCCATCAACCAGGGTGGAATCAGTATAATCAATCGATCCCAAGAGGTAATAAAGATTCTGGAGTAGTTGGAAATGGAGCCGCGGTTAGCCAATCCGGGAAGATCAGAAGGAATAGTATCACACAGGCAATGTCAAATATGCAACATCATATGGCTCATGTGACTGATATGGGATATGGGTGCGATGACGGAGACTATTTTATGCAACTGATTCAAGATGGTTACAGTAATCCTGTTCCAGCGAACAATGTTGCTACTGCTCAGCCAGCTTTTATTCAGTCCAATTCCGGCAAGATTTCAATGCAAAACTCTTCAATTCCATCCGCTTCCGGCAAGCTTTACACGCAGAACTCACCTCTTCTTGGAGGAGTTTTCAATCAACGAGCAACAGTAACTCCAATGAGACCAAGTGAACCTAAGGCTCTTCACAGAATCAGAGGAGGTATGGTAGCATCATCATGTGGAACATTGCTGCGCCATTCTGTTACAAGCCCAACCTCCCTCAACCAACAACACCACCATGGAGGTCCTCTCTCCAAATGTGCCTCTGAGTTCAACATGAAGGGTTCAATGGCACCACCAACGACGCTGCGAGGAGAGAGATCAGCCTCTATATGTGACATGAGAGGAGGTAGGCTGCCATATTCCCACCCAGGGCTGGATGATCATCGCTATACTCTCAAACCAATGGCAAGCCATCATCAGAAGTCATCAAAACTTCACAAGTCCATCAGTACATGCAGTAACAGTAGTAGTGGGTCGCTGAGCTCTATGGGTGGTTCTGTTAAATCAATGAGCATACTAGAGGCATTCCTTCGTTCATCCAAACCCATGGATCCAAACAAAGGCAGCAATGCTGCACTGGCCTGCGAAGGATTATCTTTTGTTAAGCTGGAAGAACACCGTGGAAGTGAAGCTCAAGAGTGCTCGATATCATCAGAACGTGGTCCTTCCAGTTTACTACTGAAACAGCTTCTAACTGGTGAGATAGATCAATCGGAACTACGTCAGAATAATGAAATGGCGGCGCCTCAGGACCAGCTACTACGGCAAGCCCTTATGAGTGACCAACCCCGCATGTTCTTCAACAACAGTGAGTCTATTTCCAATCATGCCCAACAACCCCTGCCCATAGATTCACCACTGACCGATGGTTTTGGGCTGGATATGGACTTGGTGCTGGACGAGGCTCAGATACTGGACAGTATGAGCCTCCTCTCTGAGGCGGGTGTGCCTGACCTCACTGATAACATCTGGCTGGGAGACATCTCCGACGAACTGGTTAGAATAACAATTAATAATTATACAAATATTAGTGATAAGACTTTTTTAATCGTTATATAGTGTTATAACCATGTTATGTTATTAGCACACATAGTGTTATTTGTACTCAGACTAAACAAATTAATATAATTACATATAATTATTGATGGTGTAAAGGACGCCTCAGCTCCAACCTAGATCTAGATCTGCTTCCTAATTTCAACCCACGGGTCTTACACAGTAATCTACACCTCTCTACGTGAATACAATGTCGGATAAACTTATTGTATTTTATTACCCCATGATCGGTTATCATCAAGGGCAGTAGGCCTAAATTTACTATACCTAACGCAGCACTTTCACTGACAGGATATTTCAGAATAAAAATAAAATATATATAAAATACAAATAATTGTAGGCTTACTAATACTGAAAAGTTATTTCGCTTAAATAGAAATACTTTCTGAAAAGCCAAGAACATTGAACTTTATGGATGCAAAGCCTAATGCTTGCACCCCGACTAGCAGAAATGTTAGTCGTTGGTTGATTGTTTGGCAATAATTATGCTATACGACTTTATGCTCTAAAAACCAATCAAATTATTTAATTATTATGTATAAATATTAATCTTTGCGATTTTCATATTTGATAAAATGGATATCCAGAGATGCATAACCCTTTGCAATTTTGTATACTTTCCGTTGGTTTATAGGGGTGCCAACCGTGCCTTGATACATAATATTTGTGTGAACTTGGGCTGGGGTAAAGGTTGTGTGGTTAAGGTTACCACTCTGTAATAGTAATTCCATAACTCTGACTTTGGCCTTAACTCTTATTTTTTAATATATCAGGGCATCAAACATTTTGTCTGCAATGTGTATTATAACCATATAACCTTTACCCGTCCTTATACATAATAAAACATTTGCAGTGGCATTGCATACCTAAAACATGTCCATAGCAATAAAACACAGATGTAAAATAATTCACCAATGTCAACTGCCCAGTATCATTAGAACACACATATCCGGGCGCATATTTAGGGGTACGCAGGGGCATGGCCCCTTCGACCTCGAGGGGGCGGCAGCCTCCCCCCCCCCCGCCCCCTCCCCGTCGAGTTGAAAAATTATTGTAATTTGAGCCATTAAAGCACCTACTTTGGACACTTGCCCCCTCTCGATTAGCCTCGATTTGACCTGACCCCCCTTCGAAAAATATGCATGTATTTACCCCCCCCCCTCCCCCTCTTAAAAATTCCTAGATCCCCTACTGCACATATCTATGCCTAGACAGAAGAAAGCTAGATAGAAAACTATGCCAGTCCATTAACCAGGTCAAAAGGTACTTGCAAATGGACACTATTCAAACAGACATGGGCGCCACATTATTAGAACGAGTGAACCGGTTAAAAGTCTTATGAATTGCTGACAATGATCTTGTTTCTAACCATGAGTTCTTCTGAATCTCGTTCTCATTTTTAAACTCCCTAAATTGAGACCTCATTCATAGTTCGGTTAAGTTAGTAAGAAAGAGATCAATGCCGTCTGTACATTGTACATTGTAGGCGTTATAATGTTTATTTTAATAAACACCTGCCTGGAAATTGATATTTCGGAATTTAAGTCAACACTGGATTGTGTCGACAGATTTGTGAGCCTCATGAACAATTTTATTAGTTTTACTTGTAAAGACTTATATTAGCACAATGGGTCATATACCGACACAAACAAATAACTTATTTGTGACGGTCGTGCTCGTTTGTGTTGAGCCGTCTTGAAGAGAAACGTTGTGCTTCTGAACCTTGACGTTAAGCTCTATCGAATCTACTTGTCGACCGATTTTTCGTCTTGTAACAAACCAATCATGTTCTGTGCTTAAGATAATTTTTTTTATCTTCTTTCACGGCGCTCAGTCCTTTTTGGACACAATCGCGTTATCCTATGTCTCTTCAATTCTCGGCTTTCGAACCACCGTCGAACATGAAGGAATTGCCCAACTCAGTGAGGACAGAAATCAAGGAAAGCTTCGAGCCTTCGAAATACAAATTGCTATCGTCCGATGATGAAACGGACGATAAATTTCGCATTGATTAACTGATTTGATTGATTTATTGATTTATTGATCTACCCGGAAAGTAAAATATGAATCGTACTGAATTGTTACTAAACTCAAACCTTCAATATTAAATTGTACTGAACTGTATTGTATTTTTATTTATGGTATTGTACTGTATAGTGTTGTATTGCATTTATTGTATTGTATATTATTAAAGGTATTTTATGTCTGTGGCCCTCCACCATTACAAGGCCACTTGCATCCGGAGCACGCTCGATTTCCTGTCACTGCAGGATACCAACAACTAATTTTTGTAAACTTTTTAACCCATGGATCATATACACCCCTCTTAGTACATATGTATTTACATAAACTACTTTTTATCTTTTTTTTAGCCCAGGGTCGGTTATCACCCAGGGCATAAAAAATATTGTATTGTTGTATTGTGTTTATTTTATTCTATTATATTGTATTTATTGTATTGCATTACAGGCCGCCCATGATTTAGATGAGATTCTCAGAGAGCAGTCGAGACAAGACAATCTTTGGATGCAGCACTATGTCAACTCACAAGTATGACAGCGGTCAACAGCCCCCCAACATAGGGGGTTAGAATTGTCTAGTGAGCCTTAGTGGGGGTCAACAGCCCCCAACATAGGGGGTTAACAGTCTAGTGAGCCTTAGTGGGGGTAAACAGCCCCCCAACATAGGGGGTTAGAACTGTCTAGTGGTCTAGTGAGCCTTAGTGGGGATCAACAACCCCCCAACATAGGGGTTAGAACTGTCTAATAAACATTAGTGGGGATCGACATCTACAGAACATAGGTGGTTAGGACTTTCTAGTTAGCCTTGGAGGGTGTCTATAGCTCCCCCCCTCCAACAAAGGGTTACCGTGAGCATTAGAGTTGGTTTTCTATGCAATTTAAGATAATCGGAGAATCCTATGAAATTAATCACAACGATATTAGTAATACCTGATATAATGGACTGGGTGAAATCACTTTTTGGATTCAAATGGCGTAGTTTTTGCCAGCCTTGCGTAGAGCATCACAAAATTACAAAATTTTGCGTAGGAATTGGACAAAGGAACCATCAACAATTCCAGAAGGAATTTCTATAACCATAGGATTATTTTTGTATAAGTTAAATGACTACTGCGTGTGTACTAATAGCTGTTGCATTATAATAATTATTACCTTATCTCTTGAATTCTATATGAACGATACAGCATTGTATGAGTGAAGCGTGTTAGCGTGAATTGAGTGCTGCCACATGATTGACTGGTTTTAGTTAGGATGATTAATTTATATACAGAGTAACAGACATCGTCCCTGCTATTATGGTTAGATTATAAAACATAAACGATAGGGTACTGTACATCCCTGACATCATCCTTTGACGAGGAAACGGACGTTAAATCTTTATTGTTATTATTTTTATTATTGTATTGTACCTATTTATACTATTGATGTGAATTGATAATAACCTTAAGCATAAATTTATCTATTTGTAAATTTATGTATAAAAACATAATTATGACATTTTGACGAAATGCAAGCTGATTTGCAAGGAATATTTTATTAGCATGGAAATAATTTAAGAGTTTTTAGTTATTAGTACGGCTATTAAGCCAAGTGTGAACCAGTACGCTATTTTACCGCACTGGTAGTAATATTAATTGAAATAAAATGAATTATTGTAGTTAAAATCGAAAGTTTTCCATGTCAATAATTTTGATTTACTACCAGCGTTTTCAAAATTTCGTACTCGCTGACTTTTCTAATAAGAAAATCAAATCTCTAAAAATCTATTCATTAAAGGAACAGCTCAACAAACAATATATACAACAAACAACAATAACTAACGTCCGTTTCGTTCATCATATTTAATGAACTGATTATCCACGATACTATCTAGCATCTATAACACTTAATGCTATTAATTGATATTACAGCGCTTCAAAGCTTTTGTAGAGAGCGCGTCACATACAAGTTGTTAATTGATTGATAAACATAAACTTTCTTTTTGGAAATGTATTTTTGCTGTCTGAATTTGGGTTTACAATCTGGTATTTTGTAATAATGTTGTTAGGAACGTTGCTGATGTCATTTTCAGATGACGAAACGGGAGTTAAATTCGCATCAATATTGATGTTTAATTTGTTATACAAATTAATTCAATTGTTCATTATACTTGTTCATATAATACAATACAATACAACATGAGTTCAACGTCGGTTTCATCATTTGACGATGATATCAGGGTATCTCTGAGATTAAACTCATACGCCAGCTCTCCCGGGATAACGGCTCGGTCATACATGTGTGCTGTGTAGTTTAGTTTGTGGATCAGTTCCCTTATAAATGCGCTCTGAGTGTGACAAGAACTTAAAAGGACGGCTTGGTCATACTTGTGTGCTGTGTAGCTTAGTTGGGGATCAGCTCCCGTGAACATACGCTCTATTCTGAGTATGACAAAAACTTTAATGGACCTGATAATTTTTATTATTCGAGATATTTCTAGACGCTAATCATCTTGTTATGACACAACGCCAAGATACCATCATGTTCAGATCTCACTTGAGAATCCATATGTCAGCCTCCGTTGTTGTTAAGTAATGTACATGTACATGATTGTATAACATTGTAGTGGTGTGTTGTTGAATCGGGACTGAATAATATTTACAGATGAAAAAAATAATTACTTTGATAACTTGCAACTTGCAAGTTCCAGTGTTTGGGTCCTGCATGTATGAGACAAGTCCAAACGCAGAATTCACGTGTTTCGCAAGGCAAATCAATGCCATGTCAAAGGTCAATGTATCATCGAGTCAATATTGACTCCATAGGGCGGAGGTGATCCCGTTTCTAGGCACCATCTGCACACAGGTGACAATTTTCATTAATCTAGCGGCAAGGCCGCCAGTCTCACTGTCGATTCGATCCATTACGATCATACGCCAGACCCGTATTTAACCTTCGCAATCGTCTGAAGTAGTCGCCTACTGCGTACTAATTGCTTCCACATGACCGACCCACGAAGAGATGAAGGGATTGGTTGGCATGCGACATGTCGCCTGGAATATGTAAGACAGTCGGCGAATGATATCATATTCTCACACGGAAATTTGTGTATTAAAATTGGTACTTATGAATTTTGGTCAAATTAATTAATACTTAAGAGATTGAAATCGGGAACATGACAACTTTAGTGGGTTTTCTGAAACTTTAAAACTTAGAAACTTGACTATGTTGTGTTGCAAAGATGATTTTATAAGCGTTTTGATTGAAACATTAAGTCTGTTAGTTTTATAATTATGTTTCATTTTTGTGATTATTGCGTTCATTATGTTCGTTCTGTATAATGTATTTTGTTGTTCTTATTGCTATGTATATGCTCAAGCCGTGTCTATTATTGAAAGGAATAATGATTGTATGGTTACGACGTTTTCTTATAACCAATTGATTCGAGTTCAACTTTGACTTCCTGCGAATAGTTCTGAATTTTAATTGTATTGATCCGTAGAAATCCAATGTAAATGTAAATATAATTCCTTTTTAATTTTTTTTGAAGACTTACATTGAATGCGCCTATGAGTGTAAATAATCTGTAAATATTTCGGCAGCGATTTTGTAAAACATTGACTTGTGATGGTAATATAACGTGATGACAATTCGCGAGTTAGACTTGTGGCATTCATTTAGTAGACTTAAATGTAAAACACAATACAGTACAATTAAGACTTAACGTCCGGTTCCTCATCCGAAGGCGATGTCAGGGACGAAAATTGGTTTGTAGTACAAGTTAAGGTAAAGATACCGCCGAGTCAGTACTGAGAGATAGTGCGGAGCAGATCCCGTTTCTAAGCTCCTTCAACACACATGTGACTATTGTCATTGATCCAAGCTCCAAGCTCCAAGCTCCATACATGTGACTATTGTCATTGATCTAAGCTCCAAGGTAGCTAGCCATGCTTTCGATCCATTACGATCACACGACAGACCCGCGTTTACCTGCGCATTCTTCTGAAGCATTCACCTACTACGTGTTATTTGCATCCAATTAACCGACCCACGAGGGAATGAAGGGTTGGTTTGCCCATACTAGTAGTACAAAAAACTAGCGCATATACGAAGCAATGCAACAGTGTATCAACATGTAAACAGTAATTATATTATATATGTTAATGAGATAGTTCATCTGGAGTGTAGTAGACCTACCTGAAAACAATTTTTTGGTTTGCTGAACGATGGTCTACTCATCATGAGCTTGATGGTAATTTGAAACTTTAGCGTTGGGCCAACCCCCTAGCAGTAGGCTAGTGAGATTCCATGCTGCACATACATAGGATCGTAATAATTATATGTTTATGCGTTAGAAGACTGGTGCCTTGTACCACAGGGCAACCGTACCACAGTATGATAGTAATGATAAGTATTATATTGTACATAACACGTTAAAGTGGCGAGTATAGATGATTGTGCTACCTTAATTTTGCCTCAGGATGGTAATATATAAAGTTAGTCGACAATTTCTATAATAACCTACAGTAGTAATTATTAATTGTACATACATGTAGATAATAATTATATTATTCTTAAAGCCAGCTTACACAATTATAATATGATTTACAATTGGGACATCAACAAAATAGCGAACATTCTAAACTTTATAGTCATACGCACTAAAACTAGTAAAATTTGATTTTTAATAT
>JAQFZF010000768.1:0-16056 GCA_034695365.1 Enchytraeus norvegicus | reverse complement strand
AGATTGTTACACTTCACACATAAAACTCGCAAGTAACACGAAATAACACAAAATTAGAATAAAAGAGATTAGAACATAATGAGAGAGTTGGAGCCATAAATTAAAGAGCATAAAATAGACCTGCCACCTAAGAGCTTCGTCTTGGAGGGAAGCTACATCGGGCTTGCGAGTGCAAAATAATAGCATCCCACTTCATTGAAGAATAATATAATATCGCGCTGGGACAAATAATTTTACTTCAGGTCAACATAGAAATAATGATGGTCTAACATGACCATGGCAGTGGCAATTATAATAGAAGTGCATGTTAATTTGATTAGTGTTTTTAATTTTTAATACCATTAAATAACATTTATAAAAAAGAATAAGTAGCGAAACGCTCATCGAGTTTCATGTGGTATTATGCCAGCAATGAGTACCTATTATGTAGAAATTTATAATAATAATAATTATAAACTATTTCGAATGGCATTGTCATAAATATGTGCATAATGTTATTATTTAAAAAATTGGTTGGAGTGTGCTTAGCGTCAAGGTTCAGAAGTACCGGGCTTCAATTCAATCAAGACGGCTCAACACAATAGATAAACTACCGACCCGTGACTATGATTGCTTTAAAGCTTAAAGCAGCTTTACTCCACTAAGTATCCTGCAATTCCTCACATGCCACCTAGTTGATAATTTTATAATCTTATTACGATAGTAAAATAAATATAACGACATATAGTCCAACGGTATTACTCCACGTTACCATTTTGTACGGTACATCTCTCAGGCACTGCCTAACGGCAGGTCCATTGCATATAATTGTAATAATTGTAGAGTGTGTATGCTATATTTTCTTGGAGGTTATTATGTTTTCTTGGAGTGTGTCTCCTTATTCTTCCTCAGTGACTGCGTTAGTCGGCTTCTACGAAACACGTCCGGCATTAGGTTGGTCTATTCTCAATTGGAGCAGCCAACACTTCTTGCGCATCGTTCTTAAGCCGGGACTTAGCAGAAGCGATTTAGCAGTGGCGCCTTAGCAGTGGCGATTTAGCAGTGGCGCCTTAGCAGTGGCGACTTAGCAGTGGCGACTTAGCAGTGGCGACTTAGCAGTGAGAAGGCTTATCACCCAACACTACGGGATTATCGCCTCGACACTAAATCATGGAGTATAAGCGACAAATTAGCTGATTAGCGACCGATGGGCGCCACTGGAAAGGCTCTTTGCATGGAAATTGAAAATCTCGCAGGATTTGGAACCGGAAATGGGAAAATATCGACAACATACTGCAATAATTGGATGTAAAATTAGCATCGCGGCTTAATCAAATGTAAAACTTTATTTTCTCTCAGCTGATTTGGTATTTTGGCTTGCATAACTTTACATTCAAATGTTGTAACAAATGTTCCATCTGTAACCACATAATTATATTTATTATATTTGCTTGATAATGGCATACATGTGGGAAAATTCATTCTCCGAATGCTTTCAAAATAATGAGACTGAAAGCTTTGCTAACGGCACGTGTTCAATAGACCTTTATTACGAAAATATCACGAAACAATACAATACAATATAGGTTTAACGTCCATTTCATCATCTGACGATGATGATATCGGGGAGTCTCCAACAGCATAAGCATCGTAGACTAATCGTACGAAAGGTGAAGGTACTATTGATCACATCTGCTGATAATGTCGCGGTTAGATAGCCGAGTCGGTAGCAAGCTTGCCCGATAAACAGGAGGTCACGGGTTTCAGTCCCAGCCGGGCCCGTCTCTGAAAGTATCCTCGGATACGGATTACGATAAACTTAGGTTTACACTTTTTGACATGGGGTTTGATGCCGGATAACTTGCTTTTAAGGCGATCACTTTACCAATGCGATAAAAACCATCGCCCTCAAAGTATTTGAGTTTGGAAATGTAGAGGGACCAGTCCCGGACGTATGTTACAAGATTGCATCACATTCCATAGATTTTAGTAAGTATTTACATTTTTCAAATTAAATTAATTGAATTATAAAATGTGTAATTGTCCTCAAAATTAGTCCCAACTAATCCCCAAACCCTAACCCTAACCCTAACATAGACAAAAATGGAAAAAACGAAAGGGAAAGAAGCTATGACAATTGAGGAAAATACAGAATGGAGTGCAAATCAGAACGATACATCCCGGACCTTGTATTTTTAACACAATCGCTGTATAAATCCATAGTTTTAACGGTCGTGTAATGCGAATTGTGGCGCTCGATTGACTTTGGCAAATGTGCAGGGATAATAATTAAACTGAACTTGTCGGAAGCGTTAAGCGCTTCTAGAAATAATTGTCTAAACACTAAATAGAAATAGCGAGGAATCCGTGTTATCAATATAATTTACCCGTGTTGGGACAGGGAAACTAGAGAATCGACCAATCGACAACTGCTTGTGTTTTCTCAAGAGCCGACTAACGCAGATACTGCGGGGAAAAGCAGAGTATTCTGGACCATATCTTCTGTGCACTTGACCGATCGGTCGCTCAAATTCCAGACTTGCGGAGTTGCACATCGTGTGTTGCCAACAGCTGACAGTGGCTATAGGGTACTACTTTTCTCAGCACTGTTCCAAAAAGCGCATCTGATATATTTTAATAAATAGAGTCGCTATAAAATGTCCTTTGTATTGTATTGTATGCTGGCAGCAGCTTAGATAAAAACTAAAACAAGTGTAATGTAAGGCAAGCACTAATACATACATCCTGTAGGTGTATACAGTCCTATATGGAATTATTGGCAAGGGTTTCATTTCATGCGACCGGATTCGCCGCTGAATAGCGTACAATGCTGGAGAGGGAAGATAACATATATAAGATGAATGTAATGCATCCGATGACCTCCCATTCTCATACAATATAAATGTCGAGACATGGAGCTGTAACACTGTCAAACGAGGTACTCGCTGAATTTATGTTCCACTTTCTCTCGACAAGATAATGCCCGTGTTAAACTCAATTGCAAGGTATAAGTGGAATGAGTTGAAAGATTTTGGTGGAAATCTAAATTCGCCAGTATTTTGATCAGCGTACCATATAAAATTCATGTATTTAGTAAAATTAAATTTGATAAACATATATAATTAGTAAAATTATTTAGATAAATATATTGAATTTTCTCATCTATTCTTTCCAACAGTTCTTATAGGCCTAGGCTTTTGTTTGTAAAACCTGATAACTGGAATCGCACGTAAAAAATATAATTATTATTATTCAATTGGAAGATTTTCCCGTTGGGTCCGGAAACTTGAAATAGACTAACCGACAACCACATGTATTTCGTAAGAGTCAACTAGAGCAGATACTGCAGTGAGGGGCAATAGTCTGCGATATGGTGTCTGTGTACAAATGTGCGGCCTATGGCAGGCTAGACTACTTTTCCCTTCACTGTTCTAAAAAGTGTCTCTGAGATATCTGGTAAATAGAGGCGCTATATCATTGTGTATTGTATTTTTTGTATGCCCCCGCTATAGAAATCGCCGCTGAAAATGATATAATGCAGTCTGTATGAATATTGAGCAGATATAATATATGCTTTTATATTTGTTTTTGTATTTGATCTGTCTCACTCGCCAGTCATGTGGATATTTCTATAATTCTGTTTTTAATAATTATATGCTCTTACTTTTAATTTGAAAAGTGCCACGTAAGTGCTGTGAAGCCTGTGGTTACTTTGTCTGTCTTACTACGTAACTGTTCCTAATGTGTACAATGATTTTATCTCAATTGAGATAACTAGATTGAAATTGTAAATAACTAAATAAAATAAATAAAATAGACGCACGAAATATGTAATGTATATGACTCTCTTTTCTTGTACAAGAATATTACATGAATACGTTGTGTACGTAAAGCGACATCAGATTCTGTATTTAGCAATTCGATAATAGCTTTATTTTAAATATTAGACATAATATGTATATTAATCTCTCTCTCTATCAATCACTGTCTCCTATCTCTCTGTCTCTCTCTTTCTCTCTCCCTCTCACTCTCACTCGCTCTCTGACCTCCTCTCTCTCACTCTCTCTCCCTCTCTCTCACTCTCTCACTCTCTCTCTCTCCCTCTTCTCTCTCTCTCTGTCTTGACCACCTCATCATAGTCTCTCATATTCAGTTCATCCCCAACCCTCGCAGTGTCGACGAGGTCTCAATACGAATTATTATGTATTCGTATTATGTCGATGAGGGCATAATACGAATTTAATTTAATACCACTTTAATAAACTTCATATTTACTATATCATGGAATGACATATCAGGGACTATTAATTTTAGAAGCCATTAACAGTATATCATATATATTAACAGTATCATATACTATTATTAAAATTAATTGTAATATTATTTATTCAGGACAAAAGGCATAGACAACCAGATCGAGGTGATACGTGACAAAGCAAACTCTACTCGTACAGAAGCCTCTAAAGTCTACACAGAGTCCTTGACCTTGTATTCTGAGGTCGATTCGCTTCGCCTGCCGACCTCGAGAAATCTTTCTGATGTCTCGGATATTGCTGCCAGCATTTCAGAAGAGGTAAATCATTAATCAAATTAATCAATAAATCAGCCAATCATTGTATTTTCCAATCAATCAATTGATCGATAAATCATGCAATTAGTTAATGTAGCAACGGAATGTTCGGTCAGTCAATCAATCAATCGCTTTATAATAGGTATCTCAGAGGTGGTTCTTGAAAAAGTTAAGTGGAAAGTTGTCCAGCCTGCCGTACACCACTCACGATACGGCAAGTCTGAAAGTTTGGCGACCATTTGGTCTAGTACAGAGAAGGCATGGCTCAGGCCACTCTGCCCTTTACTGTAGTATCTACGTTAGTCAGCTCATACGAAAAAACATGCCATTGTCGGTTGGTCTTTTCTCATGTTTCTCGGACTAAATGCAGGCTTGTGTGTGTATGTGACTTCAATCATTTTAATCATCTGATTGATTGATAGACGGATTGATTGATTATATCTGTATTCATGTTTGCCAATCAGTTGGTGTATATAAAATATATGGCTAGTTAATAGTTCTTCTAAAATCTAAACTAGTGCATAAAGTTTATTTGTATTTGTTTTGTACTTACACTTATATTTTATTAAACGACCATGTCGTGTATTTTATGGATCTAGGGCATGATAACCAAGATCTGATGGCTGAGCCGATAGCACATTGGTTGAATGACCGACTCGGCTTCCATGGGTTTACGATTCGAATCCAAGGATTCGCCCATCACCGATGTAGCCCTTAGGCCGCGAAACTGACTTTAAATTAGACTTTAGCCTTTAGCTTTTTGGTTACAAGATGAGGCGTTCATCCACAAGTTACGAGACTTTTTGTTATTAAAGCAAGTTTCGTTACTTTTGGAACTCCCTCGTAATACTTCATGGAATGCCCTCGTAATTTTACTTGGAACGCCCTAGTAATACTCTTTGGAAAGCCCTAGTAATAAAAACATTTATATTCACTCAGGCGAGGAACGTATCTAAGGAAGCTAGCGTGGTAACGGAAGAGTGGCAGAGACTCCAGGAGACGCTCCAGTTCGAGTCCCAGCAGACGAGAGAAATCCTGGAAGAGGCTCGAGGTCTTCAGGAAGTCCAGGAGGATCTCTTCCATAGAGTCAACCAGTCTCGCAGGATTGCTGAGGCTTCTGTGGAGAAATCAGAAATGATATTGGATGAAGCTGATAATACCCTAGCACGTCTTGAAGGTAAACAATTCTGTTTTTTTCTCATTTTCTCAATTTTAGGTTAAGCATCACAAACACAAGAGTAAAATAACTCTGTAAGATTGCATAAGAAAGAACTAAAAGAAGTAAGTAAAACTACAATTTCATCATCATCCTATGCAACCCGTAGTGACTGTTTGTTTTTAGTTTTAGTTTCTTCCCATTTTTTCCTTTTCTTAAAGTTATCTCTATTACTTTTCACTAATTATTAATTAACTAAATTATAATTTCTTAATAATAGCTTGTCTACAAGTTATTATGGCTTCAAGTAACTTGGCCTAGTAACATAATCCTGCTATGACTAATATTAATAATTAATTCTCGTTGTTATTCTACCTATTAATTCAGGGTGCGAATTACCGGGGGGTTGGGGGAGGGGTGAGACCCCTCCTTCTGAAAATTTGATTCACCTTTCTTTATCATATAAGGGACCTGAGAAGTCGAATTTTTATCAGTTTTTCTTATCAATTTTAAGGGAAATTTGGTCATAACCCCCATTAAAGGAAGTTTGGTCAGACCGCCCTTTAAAGGAAATTTTTGTCAGACCCCTTCCCCTAATTTTCTAATAGGGCAAAACGATTGAACGTCATCAAATCCGTCGTCAGCACATTTACAAGTGGTACTGCAGTTTTAAAATCAAAAACTTTAGAGAGTGCTAGAAAATTTACTAACATCCATCTGGTCATTCTAAGCACATATTTATAATCTATATGTATCGTACTACTACCCTGTGAATTTTAGTTAATTCTGGAGAGCTCAAATCATATAAGAATAATTGACTGAAAACCGTAACTTTCTAATGATAAACATAAGCGAGTCGAAGTTCTGTGAATCCAGCATGGCCGAGTCCAAGTTTTTGACCCCATTGGTAGTGTATTGCGCAATAATCAGCGCAATTCGACCCAATATCGCTTAAAAACCGTAAAGCATAAAATCTCTCTATACTAACACTACCTATTATCTTTAGCAAGGCTTCTCTTATGCTAAAACAGGGTTTGATCAGAACGTCAGAGAGAGTAGAATTGCCTCAGAGGAAGCCCTGATGAAAGTGCAGCAGATCGAAGAGATGATTGGCGAAGCCGAAGGCACCATCAGCGCCATAAGTCAAGAACTGCCTGACTCCGAGTATATCGCCTCCCTCGCTGAGCAGCTTGCCTTAGAGGCGCTCAACATAACTCACAACGTAACACAGGTAATATTTAATTAATTGACGTGTAACTGATTAATTAGCGTCTCTTACATGTTATATCTTGTTATCAATCATTTAATGAGGATTTAACGTCGGGTTCCTCATTATTTATATGTTTATGCCATTTGTTGTGTCTTTATTGTCATGTTTAAATTTCTTATTAAGATTTATATATGTTATATAGCTTTTTAAACTATAGAAATGCTCTGGCAAGATATTAAACGTTAAACATCTATAGATTTTTATTATTGCAATTGCAAATTTATAGATTTGCAGAAAAATTAATTGGACAATATTCAATTTTTGTTGAGTTTTCATTGACTTTTATGCCAGTTTCTGTTTTTGATCTTTTCCTTCTTTTCTAAAGAATTTGAAATTTTATTTGACAAAATTCTGATAATTACAGGGTGGACCAGAATAGATGATACTACTTTGATGGCTTATAACTTTAACAATTTTTATCTGATCGTCTCATCCAATTCATCAAATTGAAGATAATTAACCATTCTATAATTCTGCCAAATATCTAAAATTATTGATACAAGTGTTTGAGAAAATGTAATTATTTACGGATTTGTCATTTTCAGCTAAATAACTTGAAAACTGAAAGTCTGAAACTCAAGATTTCAACTTTATGCATTTAAGCTGTAGGCTAAACAATTTTAAAACCACTTTTGATAACTGAAAAACTATTTAATGCACATCAGATAATGAAGGAGATTCCTGCTAGAAAATGGTATAGACATTATTACGAGTCATTATTTGTTGCTGGGCTGAGCTCACTCAGCCATTCGTGGACTCGGCAGTTAATCTGTGGTGACGATATGTGAATGCTGTTATTGTGACACACGGTGGACCCATTGAACATTTGTTCGACTAATTCTCCATTCAATTAAAACAATCGTTGCAAGTGCAATACATTTTTTTAAATTTTTTTAGGCTAAATACATAAATTAGTTGACATCTTCAGTTACAGACTTTGTGATTTCAAGCAAATTCGTTGAAAATGACACATCGGTGATTAATAGGATTTTATCAAAAACTTGCAACAGTATCTTTTAGGTCTTCCGCAGAATCATAGAAAGGATAATTATCTTTAATTTGATGTATTGGATGAGACTATCGGATAAAAATTGTTAAAGTTATAATCCGTCAAAGTAGTATCATTTATTCTGGCCCACCCTGTATTTACACACATAACATACGCACATGCTAGTATCGTGTTTTCATTATTTCTACCACTCCATGATTAATCGTACCTTTAGAGTAGATACCACAGCCTATGTGGCAGGCAGGACCTCTCCACTGAAAATGATATCAAATGTAACTCAGCAAGCATGAGAGCAATAACAGTGATCTACTTTCACCGTATTTGAGAAGATTGACCGATCTTTTAGCAGCTGTGATTTGCTAACTGCGTTTGGGTGGACCTGTTATTATTGCTTGCACTGTTAGAGAAGTCCCTGATATCATTGTCAGATTATGAAACGGATATGAACCCAATATTGTATTAAATTTTTAAACTATGGTATTAAATTCTTTATCTCAATACTTTAATCTTTACGTCAATCGTTACGTTAATCTTTAATCAATCTGTAATACTATTTCTTTGTGACTGGATATCTGGAGAATAATTGATTAATTTGGGTGTTTTAAAATATTAGTGTATGGTATAATTGATTCATTTATCGAATAATTGATCGATTAATTGATTGATTGATTGATTGACTGATTGATGGATTGAATGATTGATTGAAGGAGGTAGAGGATGTTAAAGTCATGGTTGACATGGTACATAATATCTCTTCAGTTCTCGGTAATGAATCAGATGATCAGAGAGTTGAACTCAACCGATTGACGGACAAAATCATCGAGCTAGAACACATGACCGACCAAGATTCTCTGCTTATTCAACAGGTTTAACATTTTATATTACAATCAATCAATTAAGGAGGTTTTAACGTCTTGTTTCCCACCCGAAGGCGTCAATGTCAGTGATGTCAATGACATATTGATATTACATGTTCCGTGTTGATATAGAGCACAATGAGCACCAATTAACACCATATTAAAAATATTAATAATATCCTATGCTACCTTAATCGCATAGATGGCGAGATCGCTGGGATTCCTTTCTAAATTCGGCTACCTAGTTGCAGCCGTCAGAAAGTGTTTTGGTAAATGTTAAAATGTATACTAACTGCTGCTATTATAGCAATGAAGAGTAAGGCAGCTGGCTTTAGCCTTGCAACGGAAAGCTCTACAAAGCCTGGCATTGAACCCGCGATCTCCTGTTCTACAGGCCGCTGTGCTGCCACTATACCACGCAGCCTCTCCGTATTTACAATACAATACAATACTATGAGGATTTAATTTCCGGTTCCTCACCCGCAGGCGAAATCGAAATTTAAATCGTTATTCATGTAACTAATTGTCCATTACAATAATTGGCTATACCTACAATAATGCCTTATTCCAAGATAAAATCCTGGCTACTTGAGTGGTTTTTCGCTGCCTTCCTAGATTTCTTCATGCGTCACCTCTTACGAACGCATGCTGTTTTACTTTGGACTTCTCAATTTCTCTGTCACAAAACGGGGCACCTTTCACTCAGTTTAGTCTAATATTTAACATCATTGTACAAAATAATTTGTAGTATACATTCGAGTTATTTGGAACCAACCAATGCGAGCACACCCTTTTCATTGTAGTAAATCGAATTTATCAGCATGAAATCTTGAAAACAAATTGTTTTGGAGTAACTCATTGACCTCTATTTAAAATTTGTTTGAATGAGCAGGCCTTACAAAGCGCTGATATTGCCAAAAGTAACACGACATCTTCACAGGAAAAAGTTACAATGGCTTTAGACACTGTCAGCGACATCCTAACACAACTCGGTACGCTCTTGATTCTATTACGGCTTTCACTTTCATATCTCTTTCAACCTACTGCTTTCTAGTTCTTATTCTACATTTTATTTATATATTTATTATTTTTGATATACGTCCGAGTAATATTGTATGTACGTCCGATTAAATTCTCCGACGTACATCGTACACAGGATCGGTATAACGGATAACTGACTAACTTGTCTTTCGATTTGTAAACAATAAGAGTTCTAGACGTCATCGATGATAGTTCCTTGCACTCTCATTGTCTGTTGTTTTAGTTATTATTTATTATTTTTCTTTATCCGTATATTTTCACATATATGGCATACGTACGTCGTACATGCTAGTTTCCTTTCTTAGTTTCCTGTTTTCGTTGCTTTCTTTTCACTTCATGATTAATCGTACCTGTGCCTTTAGATAGCGCTCTGTGCAGCCAGCGCAGGTAAACGAAAAGCAATCCTGAGGTTTTTCTTTCTTGTTGATTGACCTACTTTGAACACGGATAACTTGCTTCTGAGTGATCCGTTAGCATCTATCAGAACTGTGGTACAGATTAGCAAGGAACCTATCACAACCCACCCAAAAACCCTAATTCTTCCTAATCACCCAATCACAGGCTTAGAAATGTCTATATCCAGCGCTGTGATTGGTTGATTTTTCAATATATGCAAATCTGTACTACAAGTAGTATATGAGTGATCCGTTAGGCCAGCACTCCACCGATGTCCCTAAACCCCACCCCCGCGCCCCCTATAGTTATTAATATATTGCGGTTTGTTTCTTATAATTCCACAGAGAAGCAGAACTCCGTGAACACTGATGACTTGGTTATCAGTCCTACTGAACGATGCGGAATAGCAATTCAGTGCTGGAGACGTCCCTGATATCGTCGTCAGATGATGAATCGGACATTAAACGAGTATTTGATTTGATGTTTTAGTATAATTTCACAGAAAAGCAGGATTCTGTGAAGCTATGAGCTGGATAAGTTATCAGTTCTACTGAACGATGCGGAATGACAATTCCTTGCTGGAGACGTCGCTGATATCGTCGTCAGATGATGAACCGGACGTTTAAAGATTATTTGATTTAATTTTTAATTTTAATTTTACAGAAAAGCAGGATTCTGTGGACACAGCAGACCTGGATAAGCTCTCAGTCCTACTGAACGACGCAGAACAGCAATTCCTAGCTGGAGATATCGACAGAAGGTTCATGGAAATGGCGGAACTGGAGGCGCTCATGGAGCAGTGGATTGGAGACTACACTCACGAGCTGATGGAGATGGAAAGGGACGTGGAAAATATCCGTCAGATCAACGGTACACTACCTCGAGCATGCTATAAGAAAATAAGCCTTGAACCCGTAGAGGTCGTCGACAGCTGGCGCCAATTGTTACACTAGCGGACAGAATAAAAGTTACTGATTTCAACATCGTATTATATCAATTTGATTATTTTCTATACATAGAATTTGATAGCAGATGTCATTTCATAGTATATTTTAATAATTCCATTTTGAACACTCCAATAACCATTACTAATTACTATTACCATTACTATTATTGCTAATACTTACTATTTAGACTATTTTTGATACATAAGATTTGATAGCATATGTCATTTTATAGTAAGTATCACTATTTTGAAGTCGTTTTAATTTTGCACATTTTTATACATATTATTTGATAGTGTTAGACGATCTAACATCATATAGTATCTTAATGACATTATTTTTGATGTATAGAATTTGATAGCGTATGTCATTTTAAAGTAAATTTTGATATCGTTATTTAGAAAACGATTTAATTTTACTAATTCTTATAAAATTTGATAGTGTTCACCGATTTTGATATGGAGAAATTCCAGTAACCATTACTAATAGCCAATAATTCCTAATTAGACTATGTTTTATACATAGAATTTGATAGCATATGTAATTTTATAGTAAATTTTGATATCATGTTTTAATTTTACTTTTATACATAATAATTTGATAGTGTTCCGTCGATTTTAATATGGAGAAACTCCAATAACTATTACAAACTGCAAATAGCTCAGTTGTAAAATAAATTTACAATTACTGTTGCCTAGCTATGAAGTATCTGCAATTGGACATGAATATATTATCTTCAAAACCTCTTTAACAATACAATGAGTATTTAACGCCCGGTTCCTCGCCCGAAGGCGATGTCTGGGACATCAACTTATGACTCAATCTCATTGACTCGGTAATATATTTGAAAATTGATCGAATTTCTACAATTTTTAAAGTATTTTTGTGAAAACGTGAAAGATTTTTATATTATCAATGAGGATTTCACGTCCTGTTCCTCACCCGAAGGCGTTATCTGGGACGTCCTAAGTGAAATGTGTGCAACTACAGACAGCTTTGAATCACCAGAACACTCCTGCAAATGCAGAAGCCGAAGAGAAAACGAGACCCAAAACAATGCATATCCGTTATCCAAGGCAAGAAAGCCTGTTAGAACAGATCTAAGGTAGGAATTGATTATTTATATTTCCTGATCCAAAGATGATGTCACGGACTGGTCCATTCGGAATTTAGATCCCGCGAGCTCCTGTCCAAGCGGCAAGTGGTAAACCGACTCGGCCACCAAGTAGGGAAATAGTTCTATTCTAAAATATAATTTAATTCACTGCCCAAGTTTTACTGCCATTTAATTCAAACAGAGCCTACAAAGTAGATCTCTTAACAGTGGCAGCTTTTGTATTAATATGCCAGAAACTATAGGCCCATTATGAGTTAGACTGTTAGACACTGTTACTGAAGCAATGTATGTATTTATTTATATCTATAGGTCTATTCTGCATGTCTTGTACTGTAAATGCTTTGCCGTATTTTTAGATTTTGCTTAACCACACGTTAGTATGTCTATTAATGCTCACTAGTATTCCAATAAGATGGTAGTTCTTCGAGACTGTTTGTTAGTATTTCTCATCATTGGCGGATCTAGAAGTGTGGAGATTCTGAAAAATGGACTGGAAAAATGTTCACCAAGAAAAAATTACAGCGTTCCCCCAATTATAACCCGACCCCCAACATTTTTCAATGGTTGAATAGGATCATCAGTGGGAAATTTTAGATTTGTCTCCATCTTGGCTTCCCTCCAAATATTTAAGGCTAGAACTGCTTCTGCTCTACGCCCTGAAATGTGTGAAGTTTTGTAAATGATTGAAATAAAGGCATGGGACTGAAAGCGCATCATCTTTCTTAACTAACGGTCCCCCATGTGGCATATTTCTGGATCCACCAATGTTTTATATTGCAATATCATGCATTGTTAACAAATTAATTTTGAGATAAGATGTGTTTAATACACATTATTATTGCAATGCCATGGCGTCATTAAGAGTCTATTTTCTGCAGTTTGTTTAATATAATATTTTGTACGAATTTAAATTATTTAAAGTTTAACATAAACTATTATTAATAATCAATCAACAAGTATTTAACGTCCGAATCCTCAACGAAGGTAGCGTCAGAGATGTCGATTAAAGTTTAGCCTATTACCCAATATAAAACTCAGCAACGTGACAATCGATGTCGCTCTTATTACAAAATTTGTTTCCGTATAATAAATAATTTACCAGCATACAGTTAGTTTCGAAGAATATGGGAACATGAAAGAGTGTTTAAACCCGGTTTTTTACATCTGCAATAGTTACAATTTTCACTGAGCGCATCCTCGATATCTATATGATTTATAAATTCTGTTCTATTTTTACTTCAAATGCGAACAGGCAGTCTCGGTTAATGCAATTTCTTTGGAAGCATTCGGGGTCAACCTAAGATGTAATATTTACCGGATGTAAAAATTGCCATTTGTAAGATATTTCTACACATTCCAAAATTTGGTCAAATATCTGACAGGATGGAGCGTTTTCCTATGCCGATGTTGAAACAATTAAAGCTATACAACTTGTTACTGTTCTTCAGTGTAGGTACACAATAGTCATCACCTAATAGTTCACAAAGCATCAATCAATCAAAAGCTTGTCGTAATGTCTTTGCCATGACATCTGCGGCCTTGTACAATATACAATAAAAATAAAATAATAAAGGTTTAACGCCCGTGTCATCATCCAGGAATGATGTCAGGGACTAGAAATATGGACTACAAATGTGGCTGAGAACTGCAGTAGTTCTAGCTTATTGTTGCTCCAAGGGGTCAATACTATAAGAGAATGTATTGTATTAAGCGAGTCATCACTAAAATCATATTGGGCACAAGTTCGAGAAGGGCGCTCGAGTTAAAATCATCAGAGATCTTAGTATACAGAGCAAAAGCATTTTCCAGATTGCTTTCTCGAGAGTTTGATGCAGAAACGGGTTTTTCTGCCTAAAAAGCTGGGGACCGTGTCCAATTGACATCCCTGACATCACCTTCGGGTGAGAAACCGGACTTTAAATCCTCATTGATTGATTCCGTGGAGAAATCTGGGGGGAGGGCCAGACCTATTCCATGGAAAATCAAGGGAAGGGCAGTCCTTTTCACCAATGTAAATCATGGATTAATCTGGGGCCCGGTGGGAGCAGATGAAATCTGGGGGGCAACCGCCTCTAGACCCCGGTCTAGAAGTAGAACCACCACAGTGACTGGTCTGATATGAACAGTAATTTGACAATGCTTTTAACATTTGGCATCACATAAGTTTTATTCAGACAGACTGCCGACTTAGATTAAAAAAAGAAAAGTTAGGATCGGTTGCAATGTAAGTTTTGAAGGCAAGATCCGTAATTACGGATCTTGCAAGATCCGTAATTACGGATCTTGCCTTCCAAATTTCTTCTAGGGACCAGGGTTAGTCTCTGACAGTAGGCCTATCCTAAGATACGGATACAGCCGTTAAGCTTAACTTTTACAGCCTTACAATTGAGAGGTTCTTATTTGGACTATGTACAATTGTACATCATAACGAATTATCTAGTATGGCATGCAATAATAGTATAGGACAATGCACAATAATGGTATCTTTGTAATTACGTAGATATTCCTAGATGTATTTCTTATGACAAGCTTCGGATATCAATAAGACAATGAGAAAATAAAGTTCACTTATGCACTTAATCAAATATTGAATGAAGATGCACATTTTAAACTTTTAAACCTTTCTCTAAAACACCAGAATCTCGAAACCAGTTGATTGAATGTTATTTATATTAAAGGCAGCAGTGATTCCGGAGTACTGATTCTGTTGACCGAGTAAATGGAGATATCATTACAATTCCGCCTCATCAAACAGGGAAATTGATATCGATCCGGACGAATGGTCCTTTAAATACGCTCGCATTAACTCTTGAGTCTATCCAGAATAAGACAATGTCCCGGGACCACTTGTAAACCTAAATCTATCCTTCAGTTCATGACATTTGAAAGGACTCATTGTCCGAAATTTATAAATTTATAGTAAACTTTCTATTTAAACTCTATTATACCCATTGTCATGACATTTAAAGTTTCCACTGTCCTTAAGTTTAATTTCTATTGTAAACTTACAATTAAACTATCAAACAGTTAAATATCATTGCATCTACAAAGGGTTCAACTGAAGTAATTGTAACTTTTAATTGTAAACATTAAAATAACAACAATGGAGAGTATTATTTAAACAAACTAACCCCTGCCCCTATCCTAATACATACCTACAAAATACAAATATATAAACATATTATAAGCATACAGTGAATATTAAATATCAATATATCAATAAAGGTGCTCCACTGGTGTGCTCAACAATTTTTATGATTTTTTATTACCAGATTAGATTGGTAATTAATTAGCTAAATTATAAACAAGTTGATTGATTGTTCAGAATGATCTATCGGCTGATAATGCTACCGTTGCTTGTATCCAGCTCACTGTTTGACTCTACTTTCTGCTTCAGATCAATTACTAGAAAGTATCTTAGAGTACTCTCCATCTCTGCGAATAGAATAACAGATAGTATAACAACAATTAACTGCAATTTCAAAACTGCACAGGTTTCGTAAAAGCCGACTAACGCAGATATTTGCATACTTATATTTTCATACTGAGGAAGGCAACGGGATACCACCTAGGATGTCAGAATATGTATTCCCAAGAAAAAGCTTGCATTTTGGGTCTGGTAAAGGCATGGCCTTTTGATGAAATCAACTCGATAGATGGAGTGGTGAGCGTGATAGCAGACTGTGTTTCAGAATATGTACCTTGGACCTGCCATTT
>JAQFZF010000767.1:0-16067 GCA_034695365.1 Enchytraeus norvegicus | reverse complement strand
TCGGTTAGGTTTCCGACTTGGGATCAGTATGTGCGGGGTTCGAATCCGAGGCTTGCCCGTCACTGATATTTCTGTCATGAGATGAAACTGACGTTAACTTCGGCTTTAGCCTTTAGCTATAACACTTGCAAACCCAACTCCTACCCTTATTGTTTACTAATATAACCAAAGGTCTTTAACTCTCAACTTTTAGCTTTAACTTTCTTTAAGATTTATCGCCAAGTGGTAAAGTTTTCATATAGGCCAACTATAGTCAAATTATTTTAGATTTAAAATTAATGGGCACTGTACAGTGCTTCAATTGTTCATTCTATATATTTTTTACAAAGCATAATTAACTATGGTCAAATATGGCACTACTAAATAGTGTATAGTGATTTCCCGATAATGCATATATAATAAGATGTAGCACACACGAGTGATTTCATGAGTGTAGCAACACGTAAATTCAATCTAGAACCAATAAAAAGTCAATAACCATCAGGCCTACAGTATACTAAATCATTTGAAATAATTAACACAAACGAGAGAAATAAATAAATACGACATTATAATTTATAATATATTGCAGCCTGAAAACTGAAAACTGATCAAATATATTAAAATGTATTTATTTATTACTTTCATTGTTTACATTCTAAAAATAAACGCAATCAGCTTATTTGCAGGTGCATGTATCCATGGTAACGAATTAGCCGAGATTTTGAAAGATTCAAGGAAACCAAATTTAATAGCAGTTTATGAAAGACTTACCTGGATATTGCTTAATAGACCTACTCAAATATGGTTGAACTTTTGAACATTTATTGACACACAATTTCAACTTTAAACCCCTCCTTAATTGAATGTTCTAAAAATTCCCTCGGTGTTTGGGATTCTTTATATTTATTAAAACTTACAGATAACCATTATTAAATATTAATTACACTTTTTTTTAAACTTTTAATAAACCTGCCTGACGTAATATTAAACCTTATTTATTTAATTCGCATGTTATTAAGCTATGTGAAAATAAAATTATACGATGATAAAAAATACAATACAATACGATTCATTGAGGATTTAGCGTCCGATTCCTCACCCGAAGGCGATGTCAGGGACGTCTCAAGCAGACCATGAAACTGAAAGAGGTTCTATATCACCAGAACGCACTTGTACATGTACATAGATCAAATAATGGATCTATGAAACGGGCGAAGTTACAGTGAAAAATAGAACCCTATCCGTTTTAAGCCTGACGTTATTAGCAAGACTTAATTGTAATCAAGTGTCTTTGTTGATCAAATTCTCTAAATTAACGTCACAAATACTTATAGATAAATAGTCAAATATAATTCTTCAAGTGGCTATAGTTAACCATGGGTTTCCGGATGGTTAACTCAGCTCTGTCGCTTAGCGACTACCACGTGTTGGGTATCGTTGGCAAGGGAACGTACGGTACAGTGTACGACTGTAAGGAGAAGCGTACCAGGGACCGCGTGGCCATCAAAATATTCGCCAACAGCGACAGGAGTGATGATATACGATGTATTGCGAGGCGTGAAATACGCATGCTGAAGGTAGATATCAAAATAATACCACAGCTCGAATTACTAATTTAATTAATGAGTGCATTGGTGTCTACGTTAGTCTAACCCGGCTCCCCCCCCCCTCCTCCAGTTGTAGTGGGAGATTCTGGGGGAGGGTTAAAACTCAAACCATCAGAATCTCCCAAAATGTGGCAAAAACCCCATAATTTCCAATCCCCCACCCCCCAGTTTTTCCCAGAAAGATCGATCTCCCAACCCCTCGGTATTGGTAAACTGAAAGAGTGATTGAGATAGATAGATTGACTGATTGATTGATTGTTTTTTAAATATTTTTCTTGACATGTAGTTCCACACACATCAACCGTACGTGTATACAGTATTTCCTTTCATAGTTTCTGTTTTTGGTATTTTTAGTAGCCTGCCTACCCACTGTTTAATCGTACCGTTTCCGTAAAGAGCCTAATAGTGCAGCAGGCGCCGATGCACGATTATCTAGTAGCTTATTGATTGATTGATTGAATTGACGGAGAGTAAGCCAAGATTGATTGACGGAGCTGTATAGCCAAGATTAACTTTGCATTATCTTATCGAAGTCCTTGCCTACTGTGACACTGTCAGATCTAGATTGATTTATGAATTGATTACTCGATTGATTGGTGAATTGACTGATTGTTTGATTTTTTTACTCCGGGTACTAAACATCCCTGTGGGTTTCATAAAACGATTAACTAAGAATGGAATAAATCGTGGCTCGGTTACACGAGATCGACGAGATCGAGATCGAAAAGAACCGCGATAACAAACCACATTAAATCTCTGCAGAGCTATTGGGAGCCTCTGCCAAAGAAAAAAGGTCTCTCGCTGTGGCGGGTATGCAGCGCAATCTGTATGCTGATACCATTGATAAATCAGCTCAATCAGGGTTCGCCGGGCCCATAGTCTCCATGGCTACCGGAATCACCTCATACCCAAAATTGATTGATTTATTGATTGATTGATTGATGGATGGATTGATTGATTCAGAGATTGAAACACCCGAACCTAATCAATCTGCTGCACGTGTTCATACAATCCGGTAAGCATCATCTGGTGTTCGAGTTTGTTGAGAATTCTCTGCTGGATGAACTAACGAAATACGAACGTGGGTAAGTGATTTAATCAATCAATCAATGAAGATTTAACGTACGGTTCCTCACCCGAAGACGATGCAGAGACGTGGCTATTTTGACGTGGCATATATATTGATTTTAATAACTGATCGATTGTTTGGTTTAGTTGATCGGGTAATCAATTGATATTTATACGAAATTAGCGATAACGTGAACGATGTATTGATCCGCTAGCCGATTTATTTGTAGAGTGATTAATTGATAGATTGATTAATTAATTGATCGGCTGGTTGATTAATTGAGTGACTGATTGATTAATTGACTGATAAAGTGTCAATGGTGTAACAGCCCTGTGGGTTTAATAAAAGTGATTCATTAAGAACGGAATGAATCGTGGCTCGGCTACTCGAGATCGACTAGATTGAAAGAGACGCGAAAACACAAACCTAGCGATCTCTAGCGCCTCTTGCGAATTGATTGATTGATTGACAGATTGATTGATTGATTGACTGACTGATTGACTAATTGACTGACTAACTGATTGATTGATTGATTAATTGATTGACTGATTGTAGGCTGCCCGAGGATCGTATTCGAGAGATTGTTTGGCAGATGTCTGTTGGCGTGGACTACATGCACAAGAATGAGGTTGCTCTATCCATATAAAAGTTATTCGTTTAATTTCCTTCATTTTATTTCTTTTCACGTAACTTTTTTCATTTCTCAATGACTGGGTTAGTAGGCTTCTACGAAACAGTGCAGTCTTCGGTTGATCCGTTCTCAAGCTTGCGCGGCCAATACGACTAAAAGATTTCCGTACGTACTGAGTAGATTAGCAGAATTTTGCATTTAAACGTCTGATGTTTTAGTACTGTATGATTTTGTCATTAAGTTTATTTATTCATTTGTTTCTGTACTATTTAATTTACAGCACATGCACAGGGATATCAAGCCTGAGAACGTACTGATAACTGATACTGGTGTGGTCAAACTTTGCGATTTCGGTTTCGTCAGATCTTGCAGTAAGTTTCATTTCTCAAAATCTAATTTTTAGCCTCGGTTTCGCAGGACTAAGCCCTTCTCAAGCGACGGAACGAGTTCAAAATTTCTATTCAACATCTCATCTGTTTCCTCTGGATGAGGAAACGGCCGTTAAACCTTTATTATTATTATTCTTTCAAAAAGCAGTATTAGTTGTGCTGGAGTCTACTGTACTGTACTCCTGTACTCTGCTCTACAGTACTGTAGGCCTATTTGTCATATCATCGTCCTTAATGTGACAAGAAGAAAATATGCCTGATTGGCGAATCGTCGCTATCAAACGGATAAAGGATTGATATATCATAATCATTATGATATATTTAGAATGAAATTGAAAGAATTTTGATAAGAATCATGATTCACTTTTTGGCGAATACTATCAAATTTATAAAATACTTATCCCTTCTCACCACAGATCTGTTCAATCAATCAATCAATGAAGATTTAACATCCGGTTCCTCACATAAAGGCGATGTCAGAGACGTCCCAAACAGTATGAACAACTACAGACAGCATCCAATCACCAGAACACTCCTGCAAATGTACAAACATAAGGAGAAAGCGAGATCAAAAACAGTGCAAATCCGTTATCCAATGCAAGAAGGTTTGTTAGAACAGAACTAAGGTGGGAAGAGATGAGTTTTTAGCTTGCCCTGGAAAGTAGTGATGCATTCCATAGTGTTGAAGCAGCATAGCTGAACGAGCGTCTGCCTATTTCAGTTCGAATGTCGGACACTTTTAGAAGATTAGTGCCGGACGAACGAAGGCTGCGTGTGGGTTGGTAGGATGATATTAGCTCAGATAGATAGGAAGCTCAGATTATAGCTCTATATAATGCAGCAAATAATATTGGAATCAAGAGATGTTGTCCAAGTCACCTATACTAGAGTACTCAAATACATAAATTATATTTCATTTGATATATTTTACAATACAGTAACACAATAATAATAGAATTTACAGTAGCAGAGGGAGAAGGATGGGAGAAACGGACGAGGACGAAGCCGTACAGGAATGTTAGATGATCTAAAAGAAGGTGGAACATATTATGTCATGAAACGAAAAGCAGCGATGGAGAGTTATGGAGGAATTGGACTCCCAGGACCTGCCACTTGGCAGAGCAATAGATACATAGATAGATATTTTATAACTTTTTAATAGTTTCATATGGATCCGGGAACCTTGAGAAATGATCAACTGAAAAGTTCACATGTTTCGTAGAAACCGACTAACGCATTAACCGAGGAAGGAAATTGGAAACCACCTCAGAAGTCAGAATGTTCTCAAGGAGAAACGGTACATTTTAAATGAGGTAAGCCTTTGTGATGGGATCAATTGATGATCGATGGAGTGCTCATTAGTGATAGGACTATTAATTATATAATTACTAAGAGTCCCTGAGAACGCCTTCAGGTGAGGAACCGGACGTTAAATCCTCATTGATTGATTGATTGAGTGTTACACTCACTGATATCTTGTTTCCTGAAGCCCTCAATATATTTAGCCAACTGTTTGTGACCAGATAGCCTTGCTAGGACGAAGGCATCATCACCGCTTTGGTTCTTCAGAGATTTATCGGCACCTCTGGCCAACAGTGTTTTTGCACAGTCCATCTGCAATGTTAACATGCAATATACATATATTATATTCCCAAGAAAAAAGGTTACATTTTGGGTGTGGTAAAGGCATGGCCTTTTTGACGGGATCAACTTGATGATCGATGGTGTGCTAATTGGTGAGCGTGATAGCAGACTGCGTTTCAGAATATGTACCTTGGACCTCCCATTTGGCAGTGCAGTCCATAGATAGTCAACTAGCCTGGTAATCTGGGCAATAATTAAGAATGTATAATGTATTGCGGTGAAAGCAACGTTAAAACCTGAGAATAGAGCATCCAAAAGCTGCAAATGCTTCGTTAAAGCCGAGTAACGCAGTCACTGAGGACCGATAAGGGGATATATGGTAAACAAACTATAGAGTTAAATGCTATGGACATGCCGTTGGGCAGTGCACCGAGAGAGAGAAAGAGAGGGAGAGAGAGAGATTTGTACATACCTGTCCATATCTAGCACACACATGTAGCGGTGTGTCCCCTGTATCTGTCTGAGAGCTGGTGTCAGCTAGATAGAGAGAGAGACAGAGAGAGAGAGACAGAGAGAGAGAGAGAGAGAGAGAGAGAGAGAGAGGGAGAGCGACTTTGTACATACCTGGCCATACCTAGCACACACATGTAGCGGTGTGTCACCTGTGTCCGTCACAGCGCTGGTATCAGCTCCATAGAATAGCAAGTGCTCCAGATGCTGACCTCGAGAATATTTACAGGCCTACAGAAACATAGAATGTTAACACTTTCATGATAAAAACCATAATAACAACATAAATGTCATCTTAATTTCAGAATCATTGAAGGAAGTAGGGGTTTTGATGGAAGTCATGATTTAAAACACGGAAATAAATATATTTAACAAATAATATTCAATTCTATGTCATGATAGTGAATGTTTGACCCCGTCGACTGCTGTGACCCAAGATTTAAAGCTAATGAAATGTGGTTATACAGAAAAAATAGCGCATCTCTTTCTCAAGACACTACAAATGAAGTCGTTTTTAGGAGCATTAATGTTTTTATGATATATTTGTACTGAATTTAGCTTCAAGGTTATTTGGATGGTCGTATGAAAAAGTGGACTAAAGACCATCAGAAATATCTTAAAAAAGTGTGTTTATTTCAACAATATTTCTAAATTGTTTTAAAATATTGAAAATATTTTATTGGTATTTACTAGATATAAACGGTGTTCTTCAATACTGGCCAAAAATTTTATTTTGTCAGTTTATGGTTTTGAAATATTTTGCAAATAACAAAAATTATTTACTTTGGTCGTTGGTCCGCTTTTGCATGCGACCATTCAATTTTAATCCTACGTTTTAATGTTGATTTTACAGTTACAACAGGTAGATATGTTTATAATTGTGAAACACATAAAAGATATTACCAACTACTATTTTTGTGCACATATGATTTATCAAGTCGGAATATGTAGGTCCCTAAGTGTCACTTTATTGTGGCCCTTATTACCGTTCACTTGCACATTATGATGTCTGCTAGAGGTTACATAACTTCGGTTTGTGAAATGTGTGAGTTATAAATAAATAAATGTACTAGGATGGCAACAACTAGAAATGTATAATAAATATTGTGCAGAACAGGCAGATGATAAAATTATATAATTCAATATGTAGGGTCTATAGTAAATGAGTGACTATTTTATAATTATTTATTATTCGTTTACCCTGCTAGACGACCTAGCTCCTTAAAGATAGCTAGCTTAGAAAAGATTACAGCAACATACCTGATGTGTTTCAGTCCAGCCTCTTTCATCAGAAATGTCTAATTGAGCTCTCTCGTGCAGCAGCATTGCAACACATTGTGGGTTAGTATCGTTTAACACGGCGTAATATAGAGGTGTTAAACCATTCGAGTCTTTGTAGTTTGGTGAGCCGCCTAGGTCTAGTAGTGCCTGACTCGATCAATCAATCAATCTATCAATTAATGAATTCATAGTTATATAGATAATCAAATCGACTGGAGACAGCATGTTTACACAAATTAAACGGCATTGTCAAAAATAATCGGCGGCATAATCCACAATTTGCATAAAAGTATAATATTTGCAAAATTAGAAAACTCATGTTCTATTAGCATATGCATTATTTACCACAGCTGGTATCCTGGATTGGTAGCAACAACAACACATTGTAGTGCCGGCTATCTATTATTATGCAGATGAGGCTGACTGATATCAGTGACTAATAGTAATCAGAGGTTGCTCGAGCGAAGCGAATCTTTGCATTAATTAAATTAGATTTGATTGAACATACAATACATTGTAGATCTTGTTAAAGTAATCGTAACTGTATCACGTGCGGAGTCATGCGTAGCTTCGCCGATATAGCACTGGATGTTTCACCAAGCTAAAAATAATTATTATATCGTCGATGATCGCCTTCGGGTGAGGAACCGGACGTTAAATCCTCATTTGTTTACGTTCTTACAGTGTTTACAAATGCTGTTGGAGACGTCCCTGATATCGTCGTCAGATGATGAAACGGGCGTAAACCCTTATTGATTGATTGATTGATTCTTTACTACGACATTGTGTTCCAGCTTATGTTGTCCTTACTGCTTTCGGAATTGAAATGATTCATTCGGACAAAGAGAGAGAAGGCATTTTTACCTTAAATACATGGCTACTGCACAGACTCGCTTGGATGGCCGAATCGGTGCCTGTGAAGCAAAAGATACGGGTTCAACTTCAATTCCGAACCCGGTTCGTTTCTGACAGTATACTCAATTACTCATGGTACAGAAACAGACTTTAAGCTTATTTTTGCTGATTGATTGATTGATAATATGACTCCACCTACCCTCAGAGCATCTCTATTACCAGCTTGTGCAGCCACGTGCAATGCTGTTAGGCCACGCCTATTCCTGTAGTCGATAAATGCTCCCCCCCCTACCAGTGTTAGCATTATAGCCCGTGGTCGTGGTAGAGTGGCTGATAGGGTTAGAGGGGTATCTATATAATACACATACAGACAAAAAATACACACATACACACACATACACCAGTGTTAGCATTATAGCCCGTGGTCTAGGTAGAGTGGATGAGAAGGTTAGAGAGGTATCTAGAGATACATACACACATACATTCTAGTTAGAGGTGTATCTAGACACACACGCACACATACACCAGGGTTAGAGGGGTATCCAGTGATACATACACACATACACATATACACCAGGGTTAGAGGGGTACCTACACACGCATACACCAGAGTTAGAGAAGTATCTAGAAACACATACACCAGGGTAGAGGGTTGTCTGCACACACATACACCAGAGTTAAGGAAGTATCTAGAAACACATACACACATACACCAGGGTAGAGGGGCGTCTACACAAACATACACACATACACCAGGGTTAGAGAGGTTTCTATACACACATTCACAATAGCTAGAGGGGTATCTACACACACATACATACACCAGGGTCAAAGGGGTATCTGGAAACACATACACACATACACCAGGGTTAAAGAGATATCTAGAAACACATACACACATACACCAAGTTCAAATGCATACTTACATACACTTTTAAATCAACTGAAATATATATTTAAAGTGTAAAATATACTCAAATCATTATTTAATTACTGATGTCGTCGTCAAACGAGGAAACGGAACATTTGGCGAGTTTAGAATAACTTAAGCCGTGTTTGATCCGGCAAATATAACAATTGACCATCCGAAAGCTGCACGTGTTTCGTAGAAGCCGACTAACGAAGTCACTGATTAAGGCGATCACTCAGAAAATAATATTGTCTCCAAGAATATAGCATACAAACTAAACAATTATATGCAATGGACCTGCCGCATTTCTAAGCCTACGTAAAGATATAGCTCCTACTAGTACCAGATATTAATTTTGTTTTTAAAATATTACTTTGATTATAAATTCGACTACAAAGAATATCCAATTACCTCCAGATTTATCATTACTGCAGTAGTTGGGATCAAGTCCGAGATTCAACAGTGCAGACACTTTCTCCATGTCACCCCTCCTTATGAAATCCAGCAGTCGCCTCTGGTTAGACTGTAACGTTAAAAAATCTCAATGCTACCGTTATCAATGGCAACATCGAGCACTATATGAAACCAATTGAGTATAAATAAAAAGTATAATAAATTTACACAGATGTCGTACGATGAGGAGACAGACGTTAAACTAATATTATAGTTCATCTTAAGAACGAATTGCGACAAAATGAGACTGAATGATTTAATGCAAATATAATTTTTCTTTATAAAACCCACCGGGCTGTTTGCACCCGGCATAGACTAGGCTACTGTTATAACATATATACAGAAATCTATCTATCTATCTAGTGCTCTGCCAAGTGGCAGGTCCTAGGAGTCCAATTCCTCCATAACTCTTTATCGTTAGCTTTTCGTTTCATGACATCATATGTGCTACCATCTTTTATATCATCTAACATTCCTGTACGGCTTCGTCCTGGTACTTTATACTTCCATCAAACTTTCCTTCTACAATATTCTTCATTATGCCTTCACCAAGCAAGACATGACCAATCCAATTGTTTTTTCTTTTAAATATAGCTTCTATCAGCAAAACTCTAGTTTCACTCTAGTTTTACAGTAATATACACGACCTGAAAGGCTGAAACTCGGAAGCTGTTATCCTTGCTGGCCTTCAGCACTATGACATATTTCAATATGCATATGCATGTAGGCTGCGTTATGCAAAACATGACTTTTCAATTGGTGCTAATACAGCTTACATGTTCAGATGGTTTACTTTGTAAGTGGAAAATGTCATGGTATATTTTCAGGCTAGGCCCTATTATAAAATAAATGAAATGTGGAAGATTCCAAGAACTTCATGTTGTAATTAATGCAATCACGTTATCGTTATCCTAACGTAACTTGACTTCTTCTTCTTTCAAGTGTCCTGCCGGTTCCCATCCCAGACGGTCATGGTTTTCCAAATAGCTGTCTCCAGCGAATCTAATCATTTTTATTTCTTCTACATTCATCCATTCACTGAGACTCTTTGTATAGGTAATTCTTTGTCTTCCTTTGCAACTTGACTTATCTTTGCGATAGTCCTATCCACATTAGTTACGCTGTCAAGCACACATTAATGAACAGAATTGAAGACTATGTGTCTATGTGTCCTGGTTGGATAGCGTATACGGTAACTTGCTCGAAAAGCAAATGTTCGAGTCCTAACCAGGTCCGTCTCTGACAGCATCTTCGGTTCGGAACAGACGTTAAACTGAGCTTTAGTTTTGCTTTATTTAAGTCTATTGATGATGTGTTCATTAATGATCGAGACAGTTTACTTTATGTAAGAATTTCTGTCTAGGATGTGGCAGAGCACCGGATGAATGGATGGATAGATCATGAATAGTTTTATACTTTTAATCCATTTACATAACATTGAATTAATGAAGAAATCAAATAGAATTTGTTCATACCAGAGAATTTAATTTTCGGATCTTTGTTGAATTTAAATTTGAAGTCATGTACACCCTTTTCTTTGGTTTAAACTGCAAAACAAATACCGCAGAACATAAACTTTTTTATTTTATTCCAAGATCTAGATCATTAGTACGGCGATTAGATCAGAAACTTTATAATATAAGTCTATTTATATATATATCTAGTGCTCTGCAAAGTGGCAGGTCCTGGGATTCCAATTCCTCCATAACTCTCTATCGATATAGTATAAGTGTTAACTTTAATATATATAGATCTTTATTTATTCACCAAACATGGTAGCAGTTCAAATCAAACAAAACAAACGAAAAATACGAAAAACTAATATCAGTGACTTTCAGCTTCTGTTTATTCTAAAATCTAAACTATAGAATTGTGAGTGAAATTCCCTACTTTTACAAATTGTCATTTCACTATGTTGAAAGCTTCGAATTATCAATGCTTTCCGTAAATTAATTCTTTCAAAACAACTCATACATTTAATTTAATTTAATTTAATCAAATTTATTTAACATGAATAAAGTGAGCAAAACCATGACCACACAACAGAGAGTGTGAAAAGGATCACAAGGCCCGAAGGCACTAACATGTGCCCCGCATATGTAAAATCAATTAAGCATATTGCGGATCATTCAGTCACAGATATACAGTGCATAATTAAGATAAATATATTTATTTGAACCAACAAAACAAATGTGAATTTGCGACACTGTATAATATTGCAAGTATGCCGAAAGCAATTGTATGCAAATTATTTATACTCACTGAAGCCCAGAGAGAAAGCGAGAGAGAGAGAGATAGAGAAAGATAGAGAGAGAGAGAGAGAGAGAGTGAGAGAGAGAGAGAGAGAGAAGGGGGAGAGAGAGAAGGGGAGAAAGAGAGAGAAATCAAAAGCTAAATCCAAATATAACGTCAGATTCTCATCCCAATGGTTACATCAGTGATAGGTAATCCCTGGGATTCGAACCGTTAACCTATTGAACCCGTGTCAATATGAAAATGCCCGCTATGTCGGCTAAAAGCCACGAATAGTATCCGAATTCGACTTGCTGTTTTGTAGCAATGCCAACCAGTGGTTAAACTGATCAAGGTGAAAGACTTTGAGATTACGGCTTAAAATAGAAAAGAATAATAAACAAACAAAGGTAAAGATGCATTATCGTATGATCATGAAGTAAGAAATGTTCATTATGTTAATTATCTGAATTAGACAAAGTTCATTATCTGATATTTAGTTCGTAGGATGTTCGTATTAAAATAACAATGAAGCCTCTGAGCCTAGTAGGTGACTGGCTCAGTCAGGTATCATAGAATAATAATAATCAATACAATACAATACAATACAATGAGGATTTAACGTCCGGTTCCTCACCCGAAGGCGATGTCAGGGTCGTCTCAAGCAGATTATGCAGCTACAAGCAGTTCTATACCACCAGAAACACACTTACCAATTCATAGACCGAAGAGATAGCGAGATCCGAGACTGTGCAAGTCCATTAGCCAGGGCAAGGGAGTCTGATTAAACAAATCTAAGGAGGAAATAAATGGGTTTTCAGCTTACCCTGGAAAGTTGTAATACATGTGCATGATCGAAGATCAAGTGGCAATGAATTCCATAGCGTTGGAACGGTAAAACTGAACGATCGCTTACCAATAGATGATTGAATATCGGGGATAGTAAGGAGATTAGTACCGGAAGAGCGAAGACTGCGGGATGGTTGATAGGGCGTAAGAAGCGATAGTCTATCAATCAGTCAGCAATGTAGTAAATCAACTAAATTGATAACCAATCAATCAATCTATTAATAATTAATAAATTGATAAATATAATCAAATTAAAAAATCTATACCTATGCCATGACATTGAACAATCAAGAATCAACTTTAGATCTAAACTTAAACTCATCTATATATTTAACTCAACCCAGCAATGAAGCGCTTCTGAGACATTGTTAAGATGCGCAATACAGAGCATCTTTATTGATTGATCGATTAGCTGGCAGACACTAATTTGATGCACCAGTCATGGCATTTTTCTACTAGCTACTTGACTCTCCATTGCTTTTTAGGGCTATTGTACTTTCGCATACGGCAGCGCTTTCAAAATATACTGATTGATGGATTGATTGATTGATTGATGATTGATTTATTGATACCTCAAGGAATCCTATAGGTCCAGGGAGGGGGTAATCTCTTAGGGGTCTCTCTTCATCCAAAAACTTTCCCGCTTTCCCGTTAGATGGTGGGCAGTAGAGACCATAGTTTATGCCGTCCTTAACTGCCTGAAACATCAGTAAAATTATAATAAATATTTATATATATTATATATATTATATAGGCCATATTATATATTATTATATATTTTACATATATCATAATATACAAATTATTATATAATACCACAAAATGTAGTATCCAACGCAATTAAACAGCAATGGTACAAGTAACCGGTACTGGTTAATCGTGTATCAGCGCTTGCTACATTAGTGCGCTCCTTACGGCAATGGTACGATTAACCAGTGGGAAGGAAGACTACAGAAAATACCCAAAACAGACACTAAGCAAGGAAACCCTGAAAACAGATTGACATTTGTGGAATAAAAGAAGATTTAAAAAATTTGCCCTGGTCGCTTGAAGCACCAACAAATTTAATGCAAAGGTAGGCTACGATTAATCAGGGACTGATTAAGCATAAGAAAAACACAAGAACACCTAAGCAAGGAAACTAGCATGTGCGTTCTGTCATATACGCATAATAGACGAAAAAATAAAAAATAAAAAGAGATATCGCTGTCGAATATTTGGCAGGTTAATTTAGCTTAATGATCGATTTTTTGTAATTGATTGATTGGCTGATTGATTGATGATATTTTTACTCTGAATTGGTGTAAACAACCCAGTGGGTTTCACTAACAGAGATTCATTATGAAAGAAATGAATCGTGGCCTGGAGAGCCTCTGCCAAAGAAAGATTTCTCTCGATAATTCCTGGTAATTGATAGATATATCTATAGTTTGACTGACTGATTGATTGAAATAGTTACAGGCGCGGATTTAGAGGGGCCGGGGGCCTTGGACCCCCTCGAGCCGAGGGAGGCCAAGAAAAAAATATGAACGTCAAAATAGAGAAATTTGTGATGCATTAAATCCGCATAGTTTGCGTTTTGGTGCCCCCCTCGATTTTGCCTGGCCCCCCCCCATTTTTTTGTTTGTCCCTCCCTAACAAATGCATGTAGTTGCCCCTCCCCCTAAAAAATCCTAGATCCGCCACTGTATATATAGTTATACCTTTCCAACGGTCGACAGCAGCCTTTGTTTTACACTCCATATTGTATCTTCAAGATTCAGAGCTAGGATCGTCTGCAATGTGAAATAAAACCACTTTAATACACTAATTAGTTAATATACAGTATAATGCATCAGAAATTCTTCAGAACACAACAATACAACAATACACCGTATGCTACTAAATCCGCCACTCTGCATATTGTAACTTGTAAGGAAAACTTAAAATGCTATTTATTTCAGATTAGTGGAATTTTGTACAAGTGTAGAAAAAATTTAACCGATGGTTGGGCACTGTTTAAATAGTTAATTAAGGCGTCATTAACCGCCTGGGACGTCCGTGACATAGCCTTCGGGTGAGGAACCGGACATTAAATCTCCATTGGTATTAGCTGACCCACAGAGTTGATGAGACATAGTGGCGACACCTTTGATGGAAGAGTTTTCATCGGTTTACTGGTAATTGGAAACTGCACCGTACTCTACTCTTGCAGCATTTGCTTTTGCTAGTCCTGTTTGGGTGGGCAGGCTGGTAGTTCAAGTGTTGTTGGAGACGTTCCTGATGTCGTCGTCAGATGATGAAACGAACGTTAAATTCGCATTGATTGATTGATTGATTGAGAGCTAATGGTCAATCGCATTAGGAACAGAATAGGCCGTGAAGTTTAAGAGCATCAAACGTGACCATTACACTTAGACAACACTTAGCTAATTTAGCTTAACATATCTATAACAAGCACACTTCAATACAAAGCCTGTATGGGCTGGGTGCTATTAGTTAACACTAGTGAGACAAAACCCATCATACCAAAGCACGTAGGTCTATATAGATCCATAAGTGCCTATTGGTGATAGACCTCAATGCTATTTTAAACGGTTACTTAAGTACCAGTTTAATACAGCATTGAAAACTGATCTTATCAAGCCAATGGCCATATTTATCTTACACAATAGAATATTAATTCTCTCTCTCTCTCTGTCTCTCTCTCTTTCTCTCTCTCACTCTCTCTCAATCTCTCTAGTGCATCGAAAAATAGAAAAGCTAAGGCAAAATTTCCTTCTAATATCCACTCTCTGGATCACAAGAGCACACGGTTGACCAATAAGTTGATCCCATGAAAATGGCATTGCTTAACCACATCTGAATGGCAGGTTAGTTCAAGAGAAATTACCTACTCTCCTTATCTGTTTTAGTCGGCTCTTAGACAACACGTGCAGTTTGCGGTTGGTGTGTTATCAACTTTCCATACCCAGCATGGTAGATTTTTGTACCCTACCATATTTGAATAATCAACATCGATATATTTGTCTGAAAATGCCCATTGACTGCATGATTGATAGATTGATTGATTGATGGGCCTACCTGATGCTGCACATCAGGAATACTAAACCTGATGTGTACCGTCGAGGCTTCAGAAGGTGTTAGAGATTCTTGGCGCCGATGATGCTTTTGAGAGGTATCCATTATTTAAAATTAATAATAATTAACTTTTAAAAACACTTATGTTCTGGATAAACCAAGGAGGTTATTAATATCTGTATCAGCTATATATAGCACATCCTTGGTATAAATGTTTTAGAGAATATAATTCTGAATATCCAATTATTTTACATCACTGCGAGAAAACACCCAAGCCTATACAGAACAGAGGTTTATTTGATCTATCTTATGCTAAAGATTACATTTTCGGAAATCCACGATTGCTATCAATCAATCAATCAATGCGAATTTAACGTCCGTTTCATCATCTGACGACGACATCTGGGACAAAATAGAAAAGTAATTGAAAATAAAGTATTTTCTTTTATTAAATTAAGTTATTATGATTATAAATGTAATGCCATTAGGCAGAGTACCGAGAGAGACTAACTTAGCCGTCTTATTGTACGAGAACTATATTGTCTAACTCGACAGTGTCCCCGCGGTCATAACATCCTTCATTATATATGCCGCACCTCGCTACAGCTTCGGTTTGCATAAATCCGATAATCATCTGTAGTGTAGTGGCGAAGCC
>JAQFZF010000766.1:0-16072 GCA_034695365.1 Enchytraeus norvegicus | reverse complement strand
ATCCTCATTGTATTGTATTGTATTGTATTGTATTGTATTGTATTGTATTGTATTGTATTGTATATCAATCACAGCTACAGCGCTCAGATCTATATAATGGCTCAGATTGCTTCAGGAATGAAGTACCTGGAGACAAGGAACCTTGTTCATAGACATCTCAGCGCTAGCGCTTGCCTCGTCTCTGATCTTCATTCCGTCAAGATCTCAAACAACTTCCTCCTCCAGCAGACCTTCACCAAGCCCTCGGTGGAGGAACAGGCTGTGAGGTGGATGGCCTGGGAGTCGGCTGTCTTGGTATATATTTATTTGTCTATTTTCAAGCATGACAGAACGTAAATGCTAGCTTCATTTATATGTTGCTGTGTTTGTGTTTCACTTTCTCTTGCAACTCAATGCTTAATCTGAGGATGGCTACAATGGCTTGGGACTCTGTCTGATAAATATTTATTTTATTTTTAAATATCAGTTTAGTTTCAACCATGTTGAAAATATGGCAAACATTAGAATAGACCCAGCGAAAGTTGCACGTGTTTCATAGAGGCCGACAAATGCAGTCACTGGTTAAGGAGACCCCTCAGAAACAAATTGTCTCGAAGAAAATATGGCATACAAACTGTGCAGTTATATGACATGGACCTGCCGTTAGGCAGTGCACTGAGAAAGAGACAGAGACAGAGAGAGAAAGAGAGAGAGAGAGAGTGAGAGTGAGGGAGAGAGATTTGGACATTTAGTGAGGTCATTAAATTAGCTTTGTTTCTTATACAAATTGTGTTTGTTGTATACAAATACAAATTTATTTTATGTGTGTCACACAAAAAAAATAATATGAAATTGATTTGTCATAATTATGTAAAAAAATTAATAATGAAAAAAGTGTGACGAAATCTGCTTTAAGTTAACATGATCATTAACTCTAATAATTTTAAACACAATCGATATCCAAAATCACGTTTCATAAAATTCGACAAACTGGCCGACACGCTAACAAATGGGCCACGGAGACGTACAACCAAAAGCCAGGTTAATGTGTAATAATTTCCCGATCAGCCCTCTAAATGGTATTGTTTTAAACACCTTTGCCATACTTCATATATTGTAAATAACAATAAGTGTCTTTATAGACAGCGCTGAATACAAACGCAGCGCGAGGTACCTCTAAAATAAATATAACATAAATAAAACGAATAAAATCCTACTATGAGAGAGAGAGAGGGAGAAAGAGTCAGTGAGAGAAACGGAAAAAAGATAGACAGATATTTATAAAATAAAAATTGGGAGATCATTTAAATCAAATTAAATCAAATCAATTAACGTCCGGTTCATCATCTGACGACGATACCAGGGACGTCTCAGACAGCATATGTCATGCCAGCTGGTCCACCCAAACGCAGCCGGAAAGTACATATGCTGAAAGAGAAAAACGGTTCAAGACGGTGCAGAGCCATAGTAAATAGTAAAATTATAACAGTCCAGGTAACTCTATATTAAAACATTTTTATAACTCTATTATTAAAAATTACTATTACAGGCGCAGTACTCGATGAAGAGTGACGTGTGGGCGTTCGGTATGACAATGTGGGAGGTGCTAACTCTCTCTAAGACCGCCCCCTTGGAGGACCGCCTACCCACCATCGCTCACGTCCATGACAACTTCCAGCGCTACTACCGATCCACCGGTGCGGAGCTGTTCCCCGATCAACCACCCCACTGTGCTCGAGAGATTTATGACCTTATGAGGGAGTGTTGGAACAGGGAAGAGGGAGCGAGGCCGGCGTTCAGGGAAATACATATGTTCTTGAAGAGAAAGAATATGGGATATGATCCCAGGGAAGATTGGGATAGTCGTTCAGTGGCAGATTCTACTGCAGCTGTTAAATCTATGGATACTCCTGCTCCTATAAATGCAGATAAATCTGGAAAGAGTTTATTTGCTGTGAAAAATGTCGATCCAGTTATTGTATAGAGTTGTGTGGATTTGGTATAGCCTAATATTTTGTATTCTTAAGGAAAGAAAGTAGGATATTGTTAAACAAAAGATTGGGATATTAATTCTACTGCTGCTACTGCTAAACAGCCAAAATGCTACATGACTTCTTTTATTCTTGATGCCGTAGCCAGATTGTGAAACGGACGTTAAATTCGCATTTATCGATTTACCAATGACAGAACTGTTAATAGGCTAACATTATTTTATGCTGTGAATACTGTAATCAGCAGGCATTATCAAAAGAGACTAGATATTCAAAATCTCGATTGAAAATCTAGTTGATTTATTGGAAGCTATTATTCGGAAAACTGGTGTTTCCTGCAGTCTCCCAAATGAAAGTTCTATGGTTAAAATAATATGCCGAATAAGTTCCTTCAGTCATTAGTGGAGAGATGGGGGAGGGGGGGGGGGTTGCATATCTTTGTCCCCCACGTTTAATCATGTTGTACTCCATCCTACCTCGATTTAACAAAATATGCCCTGTAAAAATATTAAATTTATTTGTCCTACTCTATCCATCATTCAGAAGATAGTAATTCCAATGACTTGAAGTTTATTGTTATAATCACATGAGTTTAAAAAATAGCATCTCCCTGTAAAACATTTTGGAAGGGATTACTAATCCTCCCCCCCCCCTACTAGAAAATTTCAGACTAAGTCTCAGCCAATGCCTTAGGTATGGGTTTTTAATTCTTGAAACAGCCAGTCGCTGATGGATTTAGAGATGAATCAACTTTAAATCAACGTATAATTAGATTTATAACTTGGCACCGTTTCGGATCTCGCATTCTTCCGGTCTATGCATTGGCAAGACTTAGTGTTCTATTAGTATAGAACTGTTTGAAGTTGCATAGTCCGCTTGAGACGTCCTGACATCGCCTTCGGGTGAGGAACCGGATGCTAAATTCTCATTGTCTTGTGTTATAATATTATATCTCATGCTCAATTATTATATAGGCATGTCCATCATGCTCATCTATATTTTTTCATATAATTATTATATTATCACCTAGTGCACAGTATGTACAGTGTGTACATATTTAATATTATTATGCATTGTGTTGTGCCATATTATGATTATTTTTACTGCCATGATAGGCCAAAAATATTATGATGCTACATCACTTATATGCTAGTTAAATGTATAGCTCTGGAGATAAAGATAATTAGTACGCTTGGGCCTAATTATAATAAAAAACAAAGCATAATATTTATTGATATTTTTGAATTTTTATTAATACTTGACATCCAAACGTTGATTACTCACAAATATATTCCTCGATGGCTCAATTAGCAATGCCATAAACTTTACAATTTGACTATGAAACATGATGCCTAGGATTCAAATCCATGATGAATAGAATAGAATTGAATATCCGTTCATTTTCTCATTGACAGACGTTATATTATTAAATTGTGTAACAAAATACAAAGAAGCTATTATTAAGTTAAGCATACAGAGGTGTCATGTTAAATCGGTATAATATTGCAATTATTGTTAAGTTAGACAACCTACTGATAGCTTTTTCATAACGTAATAATTATTGTTAATTAAGTTTTTGATACGAATCATCTACTAAAAATTTTAACAATTAGATGTTGATGCATTAAGCTTACTAACAAGGTTATTGATAAACTATTGGCAATTACGGATAACTTTAACTGTTGTTTTTATTGAGTAATAATTTTATTTTCATTATTTATGTCAATATTGTATGTTGTAAAGCACTGTGATCCGTGTTCGTGTGCTTGTTGCACTGAAAGTTCGTGTAAATGTGTTGTTGTAGCCACTTTCCTATATCTCTTAATGTTAGCTACAGTTGGAATAGCCTAGGCCCTAGGTTAGCTTATTGAGAAAATGTTGCATTATACAAATTTTCAATAATAGACTATTAATAGTCTAGGATAGACTTTTGGCCAAAAATATGACATAACACAACGGCGAATCCTAGAAGTAAGCCTAGTAGTAGTTTATTAGCAACTTCATTGTGTCATACACACAATGTTACAAGCTATAAATATACAATACACACAATAACCTACAATGATAATAGATCCTAAATTAGAATCCTGCCCGATTTCTAAGGCCCCAAGGGGAAGGAAGCGGATTGACAAAAAGTTACAAAACCTGGATTTTTTAGAAGAAAAGGTAACCAAAAGGCCAATATCTTAGAGGTTTTCACCAATTACTTGCAACTTGGAGCTAAGGAGGGGGTATCCACCCCTCGCCCCTTCCTAGATCGGTCATTGATAAAGCAGTGCTTGACCGTCATAGAATACCATATGTAGCTGATCATAATAGGCTATAACTATTAGGCTATGTCTGTAAGACGAGATTTCTTTCTAATAAACAGTTTACGGTTGTGAGTGACTAATTACATCACAAATGTAATTTAACTAACTGGTTGCCAACCGTACGAAATTTGTCCGAACTGTCCGGAATTTCAAAGTGTGTCCGGAAAACTGAATAGGGTCTATCCGGACAATACATTGTCTGTCCGGAAAACTGAAACTAATATGTAATAGATTAAATCATAACATTGACGGCGCTCGGCCGTCATGCTGACAGTGTCCGGAATTGTCTTCATCAAAAGTTGGCAACCCTACTGTGACATTCAATTTGTTCACATTGAGTTCATGCGTTTCACTGTTTTACAAGGTTATAATAAAAATAAATAAGTAATTGGCAAACCGAATAATGGTGAGCGAAGCAGTGTCCTGAGGAGACAGCATTAATTCGTTTAGCTATGCCACCTCTCTGGTCCCTCTTTAGACTTTCTTCGTATTTCTGACACACAACACTGTCGTTATGTGCAGTCATCGACACACAAGCACCGACACATTCATATTGACACAGAGACATAGATATCGTCAAGGAAATACTGGATAATCAATCAATCAATAAACTTACATTAATCAGAAACGTAGCTTTTTTCGAAACATTATAACAGCATTAAAATAAATAAGAAAAACCCTTTCTTCATAATATAATTTACAATGCCCGTATTGAGCTCGGGAGGCTCTAGAATAGACCAACCGAAAGCTGCAACTGTTTTGTAGAAGCCGACTAACGCAATATACTGAAGAAGGCTACTAATTGAATTGAAAAACCACATCAGCCAGAAGCCATAACTATCCTTGACATAAGGGACCAGTATAAGTATGGTAAAGAGAAAGTCTCTGTGAATGGATCGACTTGTTGGGTTGATCAATGGTGTGTTCATTAATGAGGGATAATGCAGGCTGTGTGAATATGTGCTTTGGACCTGCCGTTTGGCGGAGCACTGGATTCTTCATCTTCTTCTGGATATAGATTCTTCATGCAGAGTGTCGTTGCTAGATGTGTGACCAAAATGTATTTGTTCATAACATGACGTCTCTGACATCGTCCTTCGACGATGAAACGGACGCTAAACGTTAAACCTTTATAGAACATGATTGATGTTCACTGTTACTGTGTTAATATTGTCGTCAGACGCTTCAATTGAAGTGCAGAAAGATTTCATATTTCATCGCACATATTCCGGATGAATAGCCTAATCGGTAGCATACTTGCCTGATAAGCAGGAGGTCACTGGTTACAGTATCAGCTGGGTCAGTCTCTGACAGTAGCCTTGGATGCGGAAACATATGCTAAACTTAGCTTTACAGCTTTTACATCCATTACAACCTTCTTGGGCAAATATACAGTAGTTTGTTCGTCCGTTGATCTAGATAGACTCATTGGACTGCCCTGGCTAATAGACTGACACTGTTTCGGATATCACTTCTCTTCGGTCCACGCATTAGCAAGTGTGTCAAAGCTAAAAAGGCTAATGCCGAATTCAAAGTCGGTCTCTCGTCCTACCGGTAAAATCAGTGACGGCGAGCCCTGGGAATCATTAACCAATTGAACCCAAGTCGGTCACTCAATCAATGTGCTATAGACTCAGACATTTTTTGTTCTGATAGTAGTGAACTGCTTGCAGATGATTATTTCGCTTGGGACGTCCCTGATATCGCCTTCTGGTGAAGGAACGGACTTTAAATCCTCAGTGTATTGCATTGTAGATATTCTGGACTTGCAATGTTATTAAGTCTTATCGAAGTCATTTTCCTAATTCATTGAATTAAATTGATGACTGTGGATTTCAAATGTTAGATTCAGTTTTGGATTTCTCGGGGGTCCCGATGAGGCAATATCCTTGCTATTTTGGTCGATGGTCTTGTTTTTGTAAGATAAACGATCTGAGGGAGAGGGGCGGGTTTGTATTGAGCTGAAGAAATGGAAATGCGTAATACATACCATTTTAATAAAATTATTTGTGACCATATAAAAAAGATTTTTGACCAGAAATTATGTGTAAGAATTCAAAAATTGGTTACAATGTCTTCCAGAACCCAGAACAAGTGAGACAGGCTTCTTGGGCTCCTGGAGTTCGACTCCCCATCAGCGACGGGCTGAGGCCGAAGGTAGTTTGAATACATTAATGTTTAAAAAAGGATATAGCTGATCTCGTCGGCTGCAGTGCTCATAGCTGGTTGTGAGTTACACACACATACAGAGTCTACAGCCAGTAGCATTAGGTTAGTCCTCGGCACGTTGTTCACACTGAACGATCTGTAGCACAATGCAGTACAATATTATACAATGCAATACAATACAATTTAATACAATACAAATCTGCATTCTGGTGCAACATTTTTGATATACAACAATTTCCTCAGTCCTCACACACAATGTAACACACGTATAATGAAAGTGACAGAGAGACAAAACGATAGATAATGAGAGAGATACAGCGAAACAGAGACACATAATGAGAGAGACAATTGACACCGAGATACATAATGAGACAGATAAGGAATACAGAGATAGACAGTGAGAGACAGAGAGATACAGCGATAGATAACGAGAAAAGCATAGATACATAGAGACAAATAATGAGAGAGAGACAATGGAGACAGAGACATACAATGAGAGACATAGAGATAGATAATGAGAGAGGCATAGAGACACGGAGACAGACAATGAGAGATGCAGAGAGGCAAGGAGACAGATACTGAGGGAGGCAGAAGACACAGAGATAGATAATGAGAGAGGCACAGAGACACAGAGACAGATACTAAGAGATAGGCCTACAGAGAGACAGATAATGAGAGATATTATAATGAGTGACAGAGAGACACACAGACAATGAGTGACAGAGAGACAGATACTGAGAGACTCATGTAACAAAGCTCTCAGTCTTACTTGGCACAGATGTCGCACTTGTTCAGCAATGTGCCCACATATGGCAGCCTCATGGCATCAGCTGTGTAGTGTGTATAGGCTTTGATGCAGGACTTGGTTCCTATGATCCCAGGCTCGTAACGTCTCTTGATAGACACCAAACAGTTGTAGAACTGTAGCGCAGCATCACCATCTGGTGTCGTCTGATCTACACATTCGTTCCTCCATTGTTCCACCTAAAGAAATATTTATATTATTAATACAGTAATAACCGGGTATTTCATAACACACAGAGTGCACATCAAACTAAGTGCGAAGCGATCATCATTAGGTCAGTTAGAGAGGTAGTTATTGAATTGCATAAACAAATAATTGGGTGTTTCATAAATAATTTTAGATCTGGCATTGCTTTACTTATAACCCCACAGTTACTTCTAAGTGAAATATCAGTCGGTAAATAATTAAATGCAAAAACGTTGCTCTATATATAATTTCACAGTGGCGCTAGTAATGATTCTACTAGCTAACGGTGTAATTAATTCATTGATATTTTTTTACCTGGGCCTGTTCTGAGGCTAACTTGCCCAGCTCTAGTAACAGCATCATCGTATTCTCGTGGCTAACTTCAGAACGAGTCTTGGCTCGATCCTGTGACATCTCATAGAGGTTGAGATTAGTGTCGTTATGGGCTGTGAGCAGCAATCAATCAATAAATCAATCAATATATCAATCAATAAATATATAAACCAATCAATCGATCAACTAATTTTACAGTAGGTTTATTTAAACAAGTAGGAATTCAAACAACTAACCATTAGATGGAATGGTTAGTTGTTGATTAAACACTAAAGACCCGGCCGCGCATCCCCATTCACGGTACAGGTCCTTTGAGCATATGTAGGCCTACTTTCCAGCTGCTTTGGAGTGGATTTTGAGTGGTCGTCAGATGATGAACTGAACGTTAGAACTTATTTGATTTTATTTGAAATTATCAATAAATTTAAACATGCAAGATGAACACAGTACAATACAATATGGTTTAACGTTTAGAGGGGGGATTTAGCGGCATCGGTAGAGTGTTCGCCTCACGTGCAAGTGATCCAGGTTAAGTCCCGGGTCGGTCGAAAAAGAAAAATCCCAGGCTGTTTGTTAGATTTGTCGTCTACCTGCGCTGGCAGCTTGAAGCGTCATAAAAAGGCAAAGGTACGATGAATCATGGATTGGAAAAAGAAAATAACAAAACACAAAAAACAGCAACTAAGCAAGGAAACTAGCATGTGGGTTCTGACATATGTGAAAATATAAGAATTCAAAATTTAAAAAAACACGTACATTTCATCATCTCTGACGACGATATCAGGGACGTCTCCAGCAGTATGAATGAGTAAACGTTATATTAAAGTATTATTAAAAGCATATTAATAAAAAAATAAGCAATAAATTTAAAATATATAAATTGAAAGTATGTAGATTAGTGATTACCTCCAACGAGAGCAAGCAGTCCGTTCCATAATGATACCAGGTTTACTTCCAGCGCCATCCTAGCATAGCATAAATAAAAGCATCAGCGTCAATAAATCAATCAAATAAGTATATTTATAAATGACACAGTAGCGCTAAATGGACCATGGAGAGCAGCCCTATATTATAAGATGATCAATGAATTCTAAATTTTGTATTGAACCAACAATCAAATTTATATACCTAGCTTACATTACATTTGAGATGAGTTGTTCAATTGATTGGTTGCTTAATTTATTATTTTGAACACACATGTAATAATGGCTACATAGATTTGACTATACTTACATAACCATCTCGTGCAGTAGGTAGATCGTTGTGGAATAGAGCTGTTTTATTGGCTAACATAAACATATTAAACACCATTGGAGTAACTCTAAATCAGGGGTGCACAACACGCGGCTCGGCGGGCCGCATACGGCCCGCCGAGCCTTGCCTTGCGGCCCGCCAAGGGCTGACATTAAAAACAAATTACATTTTATGTAAACAATTTTCAGTGTCAAGATAAAAAATAGTACCATTTTGGCAAATTTATAGTATTTATCTGTAAGTGAGAGCTGTCGTTTTCGTAGCGCATTAATTTGATAGTTGAAATAGCAATAATAATGTCACTTTTTACTCCCCTCCCCAGAAACCTTTGACCCTGCATGCATGGTAAAAATTTAGTGTGGCCCGCGACCACTTGACCACATTTTATGCGGCCCTTTGGCTCATCGAAGTTGTGCACCACTGCTCTAAATAATTACTTTAAGTCAATTAGTCAGTCGATGAGTAGAGAACTTTCACATAGTCCTGTATGTAGGCCTAAACTCTATTACAAACCTATTTTTAACCTTACTTTCAGTTACAATACATGAACTGGTATGCTATAGGGGTGGGGTGCTTGAGTTGGCGAATCGACTAAACGCTCGCCTCAGAAGTAAGTGATCCGGGCTTGAAACTCAAATCTGTCAACAAAAGGTGTCTGGAACAGTAACTGTTATCGTGCGCTAGCAGTAGCCTATTGCTGCACCATCATAAAGCAAAGGTACAATTAATCATGGAGTGGTAAAAAACTAATAGATCACAGAAACTTCAACTAAGAATGGAAACTAGCAAGTGTGCATAGAATATGTGAAATACAATGTAACTTACGGCTAAAAACTAAAAAAACACTGGTAATCGTACCAGTCTGAAGAGCTCAGATGGGTTTACTCAGAAACACGATTAACCTACCAGGCACCGATAATTAAATTAAATTATTATTTTCTGACTTGGTGGTGGAACAGACGGTAGGCCGTTTTTTGGGATAATCTCTAAAAAGTTAAAGCCAAATCTTTGTGACGATAGTGTTCGATTGTATTGGTTGAGCATATTCAATATTGACACAGCTGTTGTTAAGTGGTGTTTCAAAGTTAACAATTGGACGTGCCCGGCATGCCGTCACATTCAATATTGATTGATATCGCTGTTATATCAATCCACTCTGATGTGTCTAAGTAGTCAAATAAAATTAATTAGTTAGTTATTTAATTAATTAGTTAATAATTATCTAATTAGTCATAAAAAATATACTATAATTATACTTACATTAAAGAAGAAAGACTCGGATCCAGAACTGGTATTTCTCCAGATATCGCACAGAGCCTGATAGTCCAATGTTCTTGTGCTGCAAGAAAATTATATACAATACAATACAATACAGTATAATACAATACAATATAGTATAATATAATGCAATACAAAACAATACAATACAATACAATACAATATGGGTTCAAAGTAGGCATACGCTTCAACGATTTCATCAAAAGAAAACAATAAAATGAAATACAATAAATATCTTAATACAAACTAATTACAATACACTAAAATAAAATACAATAAAATACAATACAGAGAACTGTGTATTTATTATTCTTTCAATATAGGAAAAACTAGCCAAGCAATCGCGCCATTTACAAAAGCGAATACGTAAGCATGCGAACAAGCAAACAAACAATCGGTGGTCATTGAGGTTACAAAGAATCCTATCTAGCTGACCACAGATATAATAACTAGCTGACCATATTATATATCATTCAATACCATGCAATCCACCTGGTCACGCCTTGCATTTGAAATGCAAGAGATGCTCAAGGTGAAAATTAAATCAAATCAAATGACATTTTAGCGTCCGTTTTAACATCTGACGACGATATCAGACACGCAAACTGATATATTAACACAACTGGTAGAGCCTACATACCTTTTGAAGACGCCGTGCTTCATGATGGGGTCTTGTTTCTGATGAGGGTCTATGATCAATCTTTCCATTATGAGCGAAGCGCTACCAGCCAGCGAACCAAAAAACTTGCCCAGCTAGACATAATAAAAAGAAAAAGAAAACATGAATCAATAGTAGTAGTAGTAGTAGTAGTGCATGCAGTAGTAGTCGTTTTTATTAACACATCATCACGACAGACGCACAATGATGAGAATACATAAGTAGCAACAACAATGGGCCTACAATACAAAACAGAACATAGAATCGAATCAGATGCTAATTAAAGAGTTTCAGTTATCAACTAGAGAGTAGAATATCAAAGGAAGAGCGTGCAATAATGTCATATTATCCAGTCAATATTCAAGAGCCTTCTTTTTTAAGTTTTTCTGTGTGAGGCAGTTACACAAGGAAGACGTTCCATTAGGATCTCTTGAGCAGATTATAAACTGATAGGCCAACTTTTACTTCGGGAAATAATAAATTAGCAGTAGTCCTACTCAGTAGGCTACTTTATTGGCAAAGTCAACATGACGGATGCACAGTGTTACGCCAGAAAATAGATATTCCAAATAGACAATAAACCAACAGAATATGAAAAAATAGACATTAATCAAGCAACCAATCAACAACTTTTATAATCCTATATATCGTTCTCTTCACAGTTCTAAAATATGTATTTTACATATTTTTAAAATAAATGTATTTTCTGTATTTTATTTCTACTTCGCCGTATGCATTTGCAGGAGTATTCTTGTAGTTCGAATCTTTTGGTGTTTCGCAATTCGAAATGGAGATAAACGATAATTATTTGAAAAATGTATTATTAGAATTATATTTTCACTGCAAATAAAAGTAATTATAGAATTAAAAAGAAAACAATTATGATTATAAATATTAGTCCCTTGAAATTCAAATTGAAATTCAAAATTCAAATGAAATTCAAATTGAAATTCAAAAATAACATCATAGGAAACCTGTGAAACATTCTTAATGCATTAGTATTAATTATTCTCAAGTGCACATAATTATGAACTTTTCTGAGTTCTCGCACTTTTCTAAGAGAAACATAAAAGTGAAATACATCAAAGTAGAAATATAATACAGTTATTATATTATTGTATAATCTGAAGACAAGATTTATATTACAATATTTATATTACTGCAACAATATTTATATTACTGCATCATCTGAAGACAGAGCGAGATACAAAACAGTGCAAGTTCGTAATCAAAGGCAATAAATTCTGTAGAACAAATCTAAGATCTACATGATTGTAAGATCTACATATAAGACCTCTAATTTAGTCGGCTTTTGTTATTTATTTATTATTTATTTTATTTATCACATCACACAAGTACATGCAAAGAAGCGATAAATGCAAAGAATGTGAGTGAATGGAGATAAATGCCTACAGTGGCGCTTACATATTCCACGTAAGAGATTAAAATACGCACGTATTGTAGAAATAGTCTACCATTAGTGAGTCTATATGTGACCCCCCACGGCAAATGTAGGCGCTTGTCACAAAAAAAGCTCCTGAGAAAAATGCATTTGAAGTTTAAATTTTAACAACTAAGTTTATATAATTCATTAAAATTTAACTTTTTATAACTTTGGATAGGGTAGTCAGATCTTAGCAAACTATATGTTATTTTGAATGTCTGACTTACCACAAAACAACAGAATAACAAAACGATTTTTGAGAAGAAACAATATTAGCAGAAATTTGCATTTAAAGTTCAAAATTTTAATAAATTATATATGTAACTGGCTAAACTTAAAATTTTTATAACTTTGGCTAGGATTGTCATATTTATGCAAACTATGTCTTATTTTGAAGGTCTTTCCGAACACAATTTAATGGAATAATAAAACGATTTTTGATTTTCGGCCACAAGCGCCTACATTTGCCATGGCGGGTTACATATATGAAGAGAAAGAAGAGAGAAAAGCGCTACAATTAATGAGCTAACATATAAGAGAACAGAGATTTCTTTACTGTTTAATATAGTATGTCATGCCAAAGCATCTCTATACTTTACAACTTTACGTAATCATACCAGGTTATATCAATGATAATTAGAAACACAATACAATGTCTAATTGTCAATACATGTATATATAATAGTTATAACACACAAACAAGTCTACAGGCCTAATTAAAGTTCACAGACAATATAATTATTATAAAATGTGAGAGAGAATTATACTGATACAGCCAATAGCTACTAGAATAGAAAGGAAATAATCTATTGCCAAAATGAATTATTTTATCCATTTGTACCTTGGAGTTTTATTACACCAAACTATTGATAGGCGGCCATCTTTGAAGTCTGCCGTGTGTTTGGTGCATGTATTTATCGAATGGAATGAGTGGATATTATATTTAATGAATGCTCAATCATATCAAGCAGCAGATTCCTAGTTAACTTGAATGGCTGTCGCCATGGCAAAAATGACGAATATAAGGTAAGTTTGGCGGCCTGGAGGCTACATCAGTGATGGTTGAGCCCTTTAATAACCGAGCCCCTGTGGAACTCGGTCTAGGACCTGAACCAAAGTGCCACTAACTCAGCATAAACATGTAAAAGATACAAATTTTGTTAACCAATTGATAGTAGTTTATTACTTAAAATTGGTTAGCCCAGGGGCCCCCTTTGGGGGAGGTAGTGATAGAGCGGCTCACACCATGATTGAGGATGGGGGGGGAGAAGTGTGACTACCTAAAATGTAGAGCTTGGGGGAAGCATTATATATTTTACTTTTTGTGGGGGCGCTCTATCAACCTTGTGGGGATGGGGCCCCTAGGTTAGCCTATCATACTTAGGCCTATCATGCTGAGAAAACTAGATTTAGCAACATATATTTAGAATAGTGTTGCTTTCATAGAGCTCAGAGTCTCAGCTCAGCATTGATTATCATTATTATACATAAACAGCATGCAGTAAAGTTGATAGGGTACACAGAGGCATAGACCTCAGCATTGGTTTAACATTGTCATTCTACTACACATAATTAACACAGAAGAAATAAAAGTTCATAGGTACACACTCATTGATCGCATTGTAGGAGATTTAATTCATCTACACAAGTCTCTAATACAAGGGTTATTAATTACGCTAAGTGCTCTTGCATTAACATACAATCCTTATGAACAATATTTTATCTGCATCAACAGCAATGTGTCGCCTGTGTCACTCCTCAAGGAACTTACATTAGAACTGGCTTGAGCTCACTAATGAGGGTAGCATTAATAATGGCAGCCAGTTGCTACATTGGTTAGGTTTCCGACTAGGGATCAGTATGTACGGAATTCGCACCCGAGGCTCACCCGTCACTGATATCCTTTCGAGAGATGAAACTGACGTTTAACTTCGTCTTCGGCAAGTCTCTTAATGAATATTAACATATTTAAAAAAAGACGCCACCTGCAGTCATGTGTACAGTAACTCAACAACCGTCTTGTGCTTGTAAAGCAGTCTCGAAGACCGGGCACCGGCTATGACACTGATATAGGAATTGTTGCTGAAAAAGAAAACCCAGCCCTAACCCTCATAACTGTCTCCTATAGGACAACAGAGAGTCAGTTGTTAATAGCAACACTGGAGCAAACAAGAACTGGCACAATGATTCTAGAGGAACAATGGCCTGGAATAAATCAGTGTTTGGCACCCTAATTAGAGAAATAGCTGCAGACTATTGTCGCCAGGCTGTGCCAGTGTTGAGTGCAACATAACACAGAGGTATGCTATTCAACTCACACTACACAGAGTGCTAAGCAGGTTATATCAAATAACGCAATATTTAGAGGGAGGGGGTTAGAAGTAGAACTCCTACATATATGGAGTGTTCTGGTGGTTGGTTGCTGTCTGTAGTTGCACATCCCGCTTGGGAAGTCCCTGACATCGCCTTCGGGTTAGGAGTCGGACCTTAAATCCTCATTGATTGATTGATTGATCAATAGAACATACAGCGCTAGTAAGAATGTAGTTTTATATTATATGTACTGATCTGAAAATAATAAAATTAAAAATATTAATTGTTGCAGCCATCATCAATCTAGAGCTACTAAAGCAGATACACGCGGAATGACTGCAGGCATAGCTGCCAATCCAAGTATACTTGCCATCACGAGGGTAATCAATCAAAGATAATTTAACGTCTGCTTCATCATCTGACAATGACATCAGGGACAGTAAGAAATCATAGGTTAAATGCACAATCAGTTTACCATTGGGAGGGGGGGGGGGATTTAGCGACATCGGAAGAGTGTTCGCCTCACATGCAAGTGATCCAGGTTCAAGTCCTGGATCGGTCGACTGAAAAAAATCCCAGGGCTTGTAGATTTGTCGTGTACCGGTGCAAGGAACCTTGACCGGCGCCAGTTGCTTGTCGCGCTGTTAAAAGGCAATATGTTTAATTATGGATCGGCAAAAAGAAAATAGCAGAAACACAAAAACAGCAACTAAGAAAGGAAAATAGCATGTGCGTTCTGTCATATGTGAATATATACGAAAGAAAAAAAATTGAGAGTAGAACTGGCATTAAACAATATACAATTCACTGAAAAGCTTCACACGACCCCCACCAAAGAAAAATTTCTCTCAGCACAAGTTAAATAGTTTAACATCAACACATACACAGAGCTCACTAACATGTTCTACAAGTTAATTAGCACTCTGCTAATTGCTGCAATGTTTTAAGAATAGAACTGTTTTCATTTTACAATATTCAGAACAATGAACCTAAAGTTGCCTTATCCCAGTGCAGCAAAGCATCAATGCATTTATCTATAGTACACACTGTAAAGTTTCACTAAAATCTAAAGAAACTTTAGCAGGTCGTAAGTAACTAGCCGTGTTGGATCCGGAAGTCATAAGAATAGTGCTATCAAAAGCTGCGCGTATTTAGTAGAAACCGACTAATGCAGTCACTGGTTAATATGAGGTCCCTCAGAAACAAATTGTCTACAAGAAAAATAGCATACAAACTCTACAATTGTACGCCATGGACCTGCCATTGAGCAGTGCACTAAGAGAGAGAGAGAGAGAGAGAGAGAGAGAGAGAGAGATAGAGAGAGAAGTAAGTTTAATTGACTTATTTTAT
>JAQFZF010000765.1:0-16074 GCA_034695365.1 Enchytraeus norvegicus | reverse complement strand
TTCCCCTGGAGGGGGGGGGAGGGGGGGGGGAACTGTGTGTCCCCGTAGTGGGGAACACAATTATTTTGACTGTGTAACAAAAAACGGCAAAAACGTGGGTTACGCCCCTCAATGCAGGCCTACATATGGGTCTTGCATATTTTTTATTAACCACAAATTTGGTATTGTTCGCAATACCATTCGAAACATGCTTTCTACGCATGTTTCTAAAACACTGTCTACGCAGGTATGTTAATAATACATCTAGGCCTACGTGTACTAAATTTGCTTACATTAATTTTTTTCGTATATTTTCACACATAACCTACGCACATGCTAGTTTCCTTTCTCAGTTAATGTTTTTATTATTATTACCGCTCGAATTAATCGTATCTTTGTCTTTTGATAGCGCCTCAATGGCTGCTAGCGCAGATAGGTTACTCGATTAAGTTCATCTTCCAGGTACCTATTCGTCCCCGTTACCAGAGGGGCCGAAGCAAAATTTTATCGACTGACCTGGGAATCGCTCCCACGCCACTACCATCACAATTCTGAAGCAAACACGTTAACCGTTTCACCATCGCCGCCGGTAAACAATGAACAAGAAAATGCTATCTTTTCTATTATTATTAGACACCAAAAAGGGTTAGACAACCCTGTAAGAATCACTGTTTCAGTATGAATAGAATAGGTACACAAGTTACAATATATCTATAACTAACAGTAATTCTTGGTGCTAATTAGCAATGAGCAAAAATCAATGAGCAAGAAATGTAAAAGTAATTCAAAGCTACTAACAGTTTCCTTAATAAATTTCGTAATTGTTATGATAAATTTCACATACTTCTAAAATTAAAGTTCTAAATTTACCATTCGATTAAGGTTCATAATTGTTCAGTTTATAGCTGATATAAAATACATGCTAATGAAGTCGAAAAATTAAGGAAATAGCTCCTAGATGTTAGGCTACAATTGAATCATTAGTCCAATAACCAAATATTTAGTGCGATAGATTATGAAATTAAAATAAAACAATTACTAAAGAAACAAATTAATATCGTCATTTTTACGACAAGCATTTACAAATTAAAATGATAGATTTATGTTCATATCAATCAATAGCGTTATATTAAAATTTTATAAGTGAGTGACACAGATTGAATTTAAAGCTATGTTCCGCAATGGTTTTAATGTCAATTGGAACAGTATTCCAGTATTTTGGACCACAAACTTTTATGCACTTTTCTCTAATAGAAGAGAAATAATAAGTTTATTGTGGATTTTGGAAAACTCGAAGAATGTCTTCAATACAACACATTTCGAGTTCCCCGGTGGACTATAGCCTGCAGGTGTATACTGTCTTCTCCAGTGGTGGTTCTACGTCGGGGCCAGAGGGGCTGTGGTCCCCCAAATTTCCAAACTGCCCCTCCCAATATTTTCTGGCCCACCGCAAATATTTGCGTGGCCTCCCAATTTCTTATATAATATTAATATAGAAAACTCAAAAAACATTTTGTGATAAAACATTTTGGTTCTAGACCAACATATTTTGAGGGCATGCCCTACTCCCCCTAATATGTTGATCTAGAACCACCGCTGGTCTTCCCTGAAGCAACAAGAATCGTGAAACGTACGACAGAACGATAGGCGTTTTAAAAGTACTTATCCCGTCAGCGGCACCTCGCCAAATTTTTATTCATTTTGAGAGTGCTACTATGAATGCTGAGTAAAGCTTATATATAAGTGCGTAAAGGTGTCAACCGTCCAGGCGTCAACCGTCCTAGGCGTCAAACATCCAGGCGTCAAGCGTCCGGATGTCAACCGTATGTGGCGTCAAACGTCCGGGCGTCAACCATCCGGGCGTCAATCATCCTAGAATCTATAGAAAAATACTCTAAATCAAACTGACAACAGTTTTATATATAATTTTATTTTTGTCTACTCTGTTGTAGATATATTTTAGTTAATATTTCTTCAAGTGAACGTAGTCCAGCACAGAGCATCCTAGAGATGTCAAAAACAAATGAATACGGAAATCCACTTCAGAAATTCAAACTTGTTTTTCTTGGAGAACAAAGTGGTATAGAGCTATTGTATATATAATATAATATCTTTACTCAATTTGATATAAATTTCATCTTTTAACGTAACGGATGGACTGTTATTTTATTGTAATTTAGTTAAACATGATTGAGGTTTATCTTGATGGTAATTATCGCATATAATATTGCTTATAAGATCTTAGGGTTCGCTATTTTGATATTTTAAATGATGTCTTTGCTTTATATTAGTGTACATAGGCCTATATTTCTAATTTGTAGATTTTGAATTTTGTAAAATATAATTTGTTGTATGTTTATTTATATAAAATTTATATACTATATATATATAATAATAAAATAATCTTTTTTGTCCCTTGAATATGTTTGTGTTTTCGCAGTTGGCAAGACTTCACTAATTACCAGGTTTATGTATGACAGCTTTGACAACACTTATCAGGTAAAGTTTCATCTATTTATATATTTTTTATTGTTTTATTATTTAGAACTCAGAATCAATTAGTTAGGCCCACTAACACATTCAACCAAATACACACTATCATACCATACAATGTTAATAAAATTAATTAAGGCAATATTACCATATGTACTAACATTAAAATTACAATATATGGTCATTGGTTATAAGTTATAACAGAGCTCTATATCTTGACATTGTCACACTTTTCTAAACATTTCTGAAAAATAATTTAAATAGAATTTTGTAAGATTGTGTCGAAACCAGGTATTTTGCATAGTAATAACATTGCTGTTAAATAAAAAAATAATAATATATGTGTTTTTAAATAAATCGTAAATTGTTTAGTAAATACTTATATTGTATTAGGATTTTATTATTGTAGGCTACCATTGGAATTGACTTTCTTTCAAAAACAATGTATCTTGAAGATAGAACAGTAAGTATTTCTGATTCTTTACAGCCTGTGATATGTGTAATATTGTGCAATTTTCATCATCTATCTATTGATTGCAATGCTGGTAATTATTGTTTTCATTCAGTTTTTGTTGCCCATTTGAAAGGCTGGAAAAATCAAATGGCATTCGGTGTTAATTAATTAATTAATTTACTCTCCAAAGGGTTTCAATAGATCACTAGTAGTTAAGATCACATTGCTGATCATCGTGGAATGCATATCGGTCTACTCATTGTCCTTTATCAATAACCATAGAAGAGAAAAATTCTTTATGGGCTATGATGTTTCATTTTAATAATCATGAGCGTTGTCTATGTTTTTTATATGTCTATGCTTTTGGATACAATTTAATGCCAATTGTTTAGCAACTGGTTGAAAAAGCTTGCTCTTTGAGGTTTGATTAATTTATGATCCACCAATATTTTCCTCTTCCTATCTCACACACTAGTGGACCTGAATATAGAAAAGTCTTGATAATTTGCATATCTCCATCTGTTTGTGCAATATATTATATGCTGTTAATAACATGTCACTTTATCTGTGCACATAATATGTAGATTAGACTTCAGCTTTGGGACACGGCGGGCCAGGAGAGATTCAGAAGTCTCATTCCATCGTATATCCGTGATTCATCAGTGGCTGTGATCGTCTATGACATAACAAGTAAGTCCTCTGTTGGATCCGGAATACTCTAGAATAGACCAACTGATAATTCTTTTTATTATCTACTATAGGACACCATCATTTATTTTTCCTTTCATGCAATATAGTGAAATTGTCAGATAGCACCTTGCCTTCGAATGGGTAGATGTGATTAATTAAATTTATACAACAGTAAATCAGTGGCTTTTCGGTCGCAAAACTGACTTTAAATTCGTCTTTAGCCTTTTAGTATATACGCACAGTAAAGTAATACTGGATACATTAAGTAGCATAATAATTCTAATACATTTTAATTATTAGTTTATGCCAATAGTGTCTTTCTAATAAAATACATGATGTACACAATTACACATACAGAAGTTATGAAATCAAAAGCCATATTGAGTAATCGTATATTTGCAATAAGATGATTCTTTGTGCAGACGGAACTTCATTCCAGCAGACGGCCAAGTGGATTGATGACGTCAGGACAGAGCGTGGCAATGACGTCATCATCGTACTTGTAGGAAATAAGACTGACTTGACTGACAAAAGGTGATACTAATAATATGATTAATTTTATGCTTATTTGTTGTCATTCTTCTTTGATAAAAAGGTATCTAACAAAAAATATCCTACAAATGACATGTAATGTTTCTATATTTGTTCATCGAGTTATTGATTTGTTCTTCGAGTGTTCGAGATTATTCTTTGAATTCTATAAGCTCACAATTGCTACAAGAAAAAAATTGCTTTGCAAAAACATTGCTACAACTAGGAAAAACAAATTATCATGCTAAATTCAAATAAAAAATTCACATATAGGTTTCTAAATTAAATGTTTACAAAAGACTCGATCGATATATTGACAATAAACACAGGTAATAATTTTACAACAGAACATATGACTATTTCAGTTTAAAGCTGCTTTTCTACACTTATTCTCTTTCTCAGTGCACTGCCTTACTGTCGGTCCATGGCATATTATTGTGTAGTTTATATGCCATATTTTCTGGGACATGATTCCGATTTCTGAAGTGGGTCTCTTCATTTTTCCCAGTGACCGCATTAGTCAGCTTTCACGAACACTTGGAACATACGGTCTATTCTTAAGTTTGTCATAGCCAATGTTGTTGTCTCTATATTATCCTGTGTTGTTATTAACTGAAGTTAATGAACTAATTGTTGTTGATTGTTAAAGGCAAGTGTCACCTGAGGATGGTGAAAGAAGAGCGAGAGAGTTGAACGTGCTGTTTGTTGAGACCAGTGCAAAGGCTGGGTATAACATCAAGCAGGTTAGTTACGTGGAATATTTAACGTCTTATTTATTGTAGTAAAAGCTGTAAATGAGCTCTAAGTATAACGTCAATATCCATATCGAATGATACTGTCAGATACTGCCCAGCTGGGACTCGAACCCGTGTCATTGTTCTGATGGAACAGCAGTGCTACTGACTATGCTATCCAACCGTACTTTATATTGATGTGTTTTATATATAATTAATATTTTCCATACTGGATGAGTTTAGCAACTGAGCTATGTGGGCTCGTAAACTAAGCTCAGCTAAGTATTAAGGTCAGAATTAAATTTTACGTAATTAAACTTTTACCACTGTACCAGCTGCGTGAGTTAAAGTTAAAGTTCTAATTTTCTAACATATAATTCTAATTATATATTTATAGCTTAATGTTGTAAATATTATGTTGACAGCTGTTTAGAAGAATTGCGGCGGCCTTGCCTGGAATTGATTCTGGAGATAAACACGAGGGCGGTCAAGGTATGTAATATGTATTTATATTTGATACTAATAATTTATAATTATAGCGTATGCTATTGATCTCTCCAGATGACAAGATAACTGGGATTCATTTCCAAATTCGACTAGCTCGTTACAGTCGCCAGAGCGTGTCTTGTAAATGTACACCGACTGCTATTGTAGCAATGGAGAGTAAAGCAGCTTGCTTTTTTAGGGCCTTGCAACTGAAGTGGTCTCCAAAACGTGGCGTTAAACCCGCAACCTCCTGTTTCACTGGCTGTTGCTTCCACTGGACCACAGAGCCTGATACTAATGATTGAACATTACCTGCACTAGCATGGTATTTATTTACTGAGCCAGTGGCATAGTTGATTTAGGGTCTGGATTTGGTTTCAAAGGTTCTCAGTTCGAATCCCAAGGCTCATTCGTCACTTATGTAGCCTCCCTGCCTCAAAACTTACTTTAAGTTTAACCTTTTCTTCTATGTGAACAAGTTTTGGTAATTTTTTTGTTATGAAGTTTACACTTCATGTATTATAAATAGTCCTCTTTAGTTCTCTGCTTTTGGGCTGACACAAAATTGGTTAAACATTAGAGTAATATTGCAGAAATCTCAACGTCATTGAATCTAATAAAAATAATTCATCGTAGTTATCGATGCAGTCTAATTGTTTTTGTTAAATTATTGCGTGATAGTACTTTCTATTCCAATATAGTTTTATATAGAGATGTTGATTTATAATAATATAATAGTGACTGGGCATTGGATAAGGAAGCTTCAGATGCCTGTTTAGGACCCATTTTTGTGCATAATGCAGTAATCAACTATTGATCGGCTCTACCGGGAGTTGAACCCCCGGACGTTGTGTTGGAAAGTCCACGACGCTACCACTAGGTTGTACCAGCGAGATTTTTTTTTTTGTGCCACAGCATTGTATTTATGCACAGGAGAGACTCTATAGTTTAATGGCAGCACTGCGGCCTCTGAATCATGGGGTCGCAGATTCAATGCCCAGTTCTGGAGACCCTTTGAGTTGTGAGCCTTAGCAAGCAATTTCACTCTCCATTGCTATGGCATCAGCAGTCTGTGTATATTTATCAAGACATGCTCAGGCGACTGCAACTAGCTTGCTGAATTTAGAAACGAATCCCGGCTATCTCGCCATCTGCGCGAGATTATTTGAATACGCTATTATTACTATTGCATTCGTGTTGTTTCTGTTTCAGTGATAGAACTCAAGCCTCTTGAGGACACATCATCCTACGACTCTCAACAAGGAGCTTGTTCCTCATGCTGATTCTTTGTAGCTTTCTTCTTTATGAAATTCCTCCTTATTGTGATTCGCTGTTTTACCGAATTACTCGCATATAATTGTTTGATGCTATATCTAAGGTCTAGTGTTCTCGAAATTCAGAGTCAAGATTATAACAATGTATGGAATTGTGTGCATATAAAAGTAGATTGTTTTTTAAGCATTGAATAATCATTAGAGTGCTATGATCTATGAAAAGCTAAGTTTAGCGTCTGTTTTTCCTTATTGAATGACACTGTCAGAGACGGAACGAATGTTGACTATTTGAAACATTTTGAACACCGTGCTTAATTTATTGCTTATATTGTTAGGCAAGTGTTATGTAAGGTATCCAATGCGCTAATCATGTCTAAAATTTGGTAACTTAAGAGTGTAGAATTTTGTTACACAAATAGTATTATTTAAATTTTATTGTTATTTGATGATAAACTAAGTCTTTATTGCAGTATTATGTTGTAGGAGTACAATAAGAATAATAATAATAACGGTGTGACGTCTGTTTCTTCAACGAGGGATCATGTCAGGGATGTACGCAAATAGCATGTGCTAGGTTTATAGCTGTATTTGCTCAGTATCTAGTAAACAGTTTGTTCTCTGTTGAGTTTAACCATTCCAGAGTTGATATATATACATCTGCAGAGTTAAAAAAATAATTGTGTATGAAAATGTACAGTATATAGTAGACAGTATAATGCATATATGTAATCTGCATATACACATATATATATAATGTATGAGGGTGTAGGCGTATGGCCTACATCCTTACGTAACATGTGTAAACACTGCAAATTGTGACTGGTGTATACTCTGACTATAAACCGAAGTATTAATAGTTTAGATGCATTTTGTGAATGTGTTTCTGAAATAGCATCTTGTAGTGAGTAATGTATGTCAGTCTCTTGAAGGCATCTATTTTCTCTATGCATTGACATGAATTGCAGAGATTGCACAATGCACATGGCTTTATATATTGCACAAACACTTATTAGTCATAAAAGTGGTTGTGTTTTTCCAATCATATTCAATTACAGTGTGTTTGGAACGTACACGCCAACTTTCAACGATACAACTGGCCTTAGAAAAGCACTTATTGTTTAATATCCTATTTATCGTAAAGTTTTGGTGAACTCTAATTTGTAGTACAAATTATAATGATTTTAAATCTTTATAATATTTGGTTCTATTGAGTTTACATTTGAGCAGCTGAACAACTAATGGAATAAATTTGATCTATTTAATGGAATCTCTTTAAAAAGGTTGAGGCCTACTTTGCTGCCATTTGGGTTTTCAATAGTTCTGTGATAGCAAAATTAGTAATTATTGATAGACTTAATTGAGATATTTGGAGTACTAGAGGCAGGGAATAATTGTACTTGATTGATCAAGTTGCCACAATATACATGTTTTTATTTAATATCTATTTTAGGAAAACGGGGTGTTTTGTGTAAATACCTGCCTGTGTTGGCATTAATTTTGTTGTAAAAGTCTCTCATAGTTGGCCTTTGTGTAGTTAGTCGTACTATGGTATCTTTTGTCATACTGGTGGTTCTTCATGGCTTCTAATGCTTTAGTAGGAATTATTGTATATGTCCGTCTTCGTGGCTCAATGGTTAGCGCGATGGTTAGGTTGTGTCGATTTAGCTCATTAGGTCAATCAATCAATCAATGAGGACTTAACGTCCGGTTCCTCACTCGAAGGTGAGGTCAGGTCCGGGTTCGATTCCCAGTCGAGTCAATCAGAGAGTAAAATCTCGGATGTACAATGGGCCAACCAAGCTATCCATCTCTTTGTGGGTTGGTTGTTTGGAAACAATTAGTACGTAGTTGGTGACTACTGCGGATGATTATGAAGGTTACCACTGGCCTAGCGTGTATGATTCTAATTGCCAATTTGGTTCGTATAGAGTGGCGCTGGTGACCTCACCGTTAGCTTAATGATTTCGTCACCTGTGTGCTGCTCATGATCTTGATTAGCTCTGCGCCTACGTTCAGTGACGAATATGGCACACTATCTTTATCTTAATTATGTAAGTAATGTGGCCCATCCTGTAAGTGTTGATACAATATGGGAATTTTAGCGTTTTGGAATGTGAACATATGCTGACAATTTACAGATATAAATGTATAAAGAATTTCTACTTATCTGTAATATTGGCTCTCTAATTTTATTAAGCATAGTAGTGCAATATAGACAAGTCAGTATCTTACTTACTTTGCAAGCTGGAGGTCGCAGGAACTTTGGATCTTGATACTTACATTAAATCTTCATATTTTGATTCATTCATTGTGGCTGCTCTGATAGGCATTTATTTTTGTATTAATGCGTCTCATAATAAATATAGTTTACATTTATAAAAGATTGTCATGCGGTTAGTATTATTTTCTGATAATGTATCTTTCTTTAATCTGAATTCTTTGATTCACTATGTCATTCGAGTTGTAGTCAGGATATAGTCAGAATTTCTCGTGTTGGATCCGGGAAATTTGAGAATAGACCAATTGAAACTGCACATGTTTCGTAAAAGTCGACTAACGCAGATATTTTCATACTGAAGAAGGAAACGGGGAACCACCTTGGAAGTTCACATGTTGGATCCAGAAAATTTGAGAATAGACCATCTGAAACTGCACATGTTTCGTAAAAAGTCGACTAATGCAGATATTTTCATACTGAAAAGGAAATGGGAAACCACCTCGGAAGCCAGAATATATATTCCCAAGAAAACGGTAACATTTGGGTTTTGTAAAGGCATAGCCTTTTTGATGGAATCAACTGGATGATCGATGGAGTGCTCATTAGTGAACGTGAAAGCAGACTGTGTTTTTGAATATGTACCTTGGACCTGCCATTTGGCAGTGCTCCATATAGAGATAGTCAGAATATAACCGATGTCAGAACGTCCGGGACGTTCCTGACATCGGTTTTCTGGAATATGAAAGAATATAAATTGATTGATTGATTAGTTGACTGATTTATTGACTGATGCAACTTGCTTATTGTGAAATTATTTTTATTAACTTGGAATTATTGTACAATCTCATTTCTAATCATGATAATTCCAGAGACTTGTGTAAACCGCGCTCATTGTATATTGTGGAGGTTGTTCATGTATTAAATTGTTTCGGGTAATATCAACAATTAAATAAACAACATTGAATGAACGTTTGGTGTCTTCGCTTTCTGTAATAATTGAGCTATAATTTTGTACATAACGTGTTTTGAAAAATTAAATTTAGCGTTAGATCCCACAAGTTCCAGCTTACAAATATCTGGTGGGGCCATGTTCTATTCCAATGTAAATTCTGTGGGGGAGGGGAAGTTCTATTTATGTTAATCATGGAAAAATGTAAGAGAGGGGGGGCAGATGAAACTGGGGGAAGGGCACGGCTCCACGTCCCCTGTCTAGGACCCCAACTGAATTACTGGATTCTGCCCTCCCTATTTTTTCATAGTCAGGACATCTATACCTGTTCGTCGAATTTGCTCTCTCTTCAATTTGTTTCTCTCTCTCTCTCTGTGTCACTCTCTCTCTCTCTCTGCGAAATAGCAGCTCCAAGATACATATTCCGAAACACAGTCTGCTATCACAGTGTGTTAATTAACCTAACGTCAAAACTGAACAAGATTTTGCAGCTATGTGGTGTTTCAAATATAGCGCCTATAATCCTATATATACCCTATTTGGTATCCCAACCCCTTGCATCCGAAAACTCATCTCATACAATTACAACTCCAGCGCTAAGTTGATTCAACGGAATTGAGATTTGTAACGGAATTGGTAGTTTATTGGTTTGTCGAGTAGAGATTCTGCCCTGGAGCATTTCCGTATCGAATCATCTTCAAACTTTATTCTATTACACATCAAACTAGTATGTTGTGCATCAGCAGCAGGGGCGCTTGTAGGCAGTGGTGGATTTAGGATTTTTTTGGCGGAAATAGGAATTTTGCAGGGGTGCCAATTTTGTTTACATGCATTTTTTTAGAGAGGTTAAATCGAGGCCAATCGAAATCAAGAGCTTCGATTGGCCCGTGGAGGAAAAAGAGTCCAAAATTTTTATTTGAATGGTTCAAATTGTAATAAATTACTCATAATTTTCTAACCATGCCACTCCCCTTCTATTATGTCGATGGGGGCCAAAGCCCCCCCCCGGCCCCCTCAGGTCGAGGGGCCTTGCCCTCCCCCCGAAATTCGCCACTGCTTGAAGGCCTCTAACCAATTTACGCGTTGGACTAAATTGCATGCCTAACACATAAAGAAATGAACGATCGTTAGTTGACCACTGGATGCGTGAATGCATTGCTTTCATATTATTTATATCTCAGATGATTTCTAGTTTCACAATACTTACACATCAATCAATCATGGGTTAAATGTCCGTTTCTTCGCTTAAATGTGATGATAGAGACGGTTACCAACGCTCAATTGCATGATTATGACTAGCAGTAGTAAGGAGCAAAACGCCTTTCTTGCTTGCACGACTTAATTTTCTATAGCCTACTTTGCTTACTATCTTGACTTATTATAATTATTTATTAATTAATTATTCTTTGCAGGGTTGCAAAATTTTTTTTTGGTGCTAAAATAAATCAAATTAATATATATCCTTCCATGCACCTTCCCCCTCTCACTCCCCGACCTCCCACCCCGCATCCTCCTTTATCTCTCCGTCTCTTGCCCGGAAAAATTCCAAAAACCACTTCATAATCTTTTCGTGGGGTAAGATAATTAGGTTGGGATATATGAGAAATGGACTCTTCAAGAAATCATCAAAATAGTGATGTGCAAATAGATGTGCAATAGAACTACTACAGTAACTACCTAAGCCGTTTGGCAAACAAAAATGACTATTTTCACATGGTCTATTCACTTTTCTTACATTGTTGTTCACAACAAATGATACGCGAAATAAATAAGATATTTTATATCCTTCTTTTTCGTCTGATAATGATGTCAAGGACCTTCAGGAGGAGCCTAGACATCGCATCAGAGACCTTCTGCTTACGTAGCAAGTGTGCAGTATGCTAAACCATCAATTTAACCACAATTATAACTTTATGGTCAAGTCAGGCAATACCATTGAAAAAATACAAAGAAAAGTTGTGGTTTAAAAACAAGTTACGGTGTGAGAAATATCGAGGTGATGGGCAAATCACGTCAAAACCGTGAAACGTGAAACGTAAAAATTTGAGTAAAAGGTTTAGTAGCCTAGTAGTAGGCCCATCACTTGGATTGAGAAAACCCGGTGAGGGGGGGGGAGATTGAGCCCCAGAAATTATGAGTATTAGCAGTATTCTGGTTGTATATAATCTGGCATCAATTTCTAACAGTCGGCTATTTGCGTTCCATTATAACCGAAATAATTTGTTACCCGTGGGCCGCATTGGATCCGGGCTGCTCGAGAATAGACCAATCGAAAACTGCACGTGTTTCATATAAGCCGACTAACACAGTCACTGAGGAAGGCAATTGAAAGCCAGGTCAGAAGCCATTCTTTTCCTCTAATTATAAGGCCTCATTTAGCGTATGGTAACGCAAAGCCTTTGTGAAGGGATTGACTAATTTTGACTTATTGGGTTGGTCAAAGGTGTTCTCATTAACGAGTGAGAAAAATTATCATCTTGCATATCGTCTACGTCCCTTTTACCATTACAACTGGTAAAGTGCTTCTGAGTCTTAGTTAAGAGTGCAAAATAGCAGATGGCTTGGTGGACGTCCCTGACATCTCCTTCGGGTCACGAACCGAACGTTAAACTCTCATTGATTGATTAATTGGATGATTGACTGACTGATCAAGTTATCATCCCTACTGGTAAAACTTGTTCCAGACCTCACAAGCTGATTGAAAAGTGATTGCCAATCAGGATTTCTCGGACTCGTTTATTAGGACACTGGATAATCTGTTCAACCACCACTTCATGGACAGCACACGGTAGTGAGGAACCATTTCTTACAGCTTGTGCTAAGTGATGCCAACATGCTTAGTCAAATGCTACTTAAATAAAAAATAGCGGTTTAACGTCCGGTTCATCATCTGACGACGATATCAGCATTTGACTAAGCATGTTGGCATCACTTAGCACAAGCTGTCAGAAATGGTTCCTCACTTAGTAGATGTTTTAGTCAAAGGTTTAGTTAAGTTAGCCTAATGTCTTAGTGAAGTTTTAGTTTAGTTACCCGTGATGGATCCGAGAAATTTGAGAATAGACCAACTGAAAACTCCACATGTGTCGTAAAAGCCGAATGACGCAGATATTTTCATAGTGAGGAAGGCAAAGGGAAACCAACTCGGAAGTCATAATATATATTCCCAAGAAAAATGTTACATTTTAGGTGTGGCAAAGGCATGGCCTTTTTGATGGGATCAACTTGATACAACACAATACAATAATGATCGATGGAGTGCTCATTAGTGAGTGTGATAACAGAGTGTGTCCCTTGGACCTGCCATTTGGCAGTGCAAAAGATATATAGATAGATAATTAAGTTAATGTTGAAGTTGAGATAATGTTTAATTAAATTAATTTGATGTATTAGTAACGTTAATGCTTTAACACTATTGTCACATTTCAACATTTGCATAGAGTAGCGTGGCGCTTATCACAGCCGTGTTGGATCCGACAAACATAGAACTAGGCCAACCGAAAGCTGCACGTGTTTTGCTGAAGTCGACTAACGCAGTCACTGGTCAATCGGTTTCGATCATGACACTGCTATATTATAACTCGTCGCTAATACGAATAGAAATAATAATGACTTAATATTAAACTGTTCACTATCTCACTGATGGCTATGGAGACATCTGATTTAGCCAAGTGTAATCCTGACCTTGGAATCAACTATTCACTGACTGAGCAAACCACGTTGGACTTGCGCTTTGATCTCTTGTAAGTATATCTAATGTGATCGTCTTATACAGTGTTTCTCTAACTGTGGGTCGCTCGCGAGTGGGTCGCCGACTCTTTTCAAGTGGGTCGCCGAGGTTTAGATAAAAATATATCTTTTCCAGAACTACATGTATCATGTGATAGATAAAACTAAAGCAATTTGAAGCAGTACGAGTGTCTAATTAATTAATACACGATATAATCATTGCATAAATATTGTGAGGCCTCTTATTTATGAGTGACTGACATTTGATTGGAAAACATTAAACAGCATAAATATGATTATAACACATGAAAAGAGTTTTTTAAGATAAAAAACTTGGTGAGTAGCCACTAAACTTTTAATTTTTTTGTGTGTCGCGACCTAGTTGAGCTTGAGAAACACTGATCTAATATCTAATAATCTAGTAATAATCTAATATAAATTAGAGTATAATAGTAATAATTTGCTTAAATATTAAGTTACCGTTAGATGTTCTATAGTGTAAACTGATTGTGTAACAGGTCAGCAAGGATCTCCTAGTATAAATAATTTCAGTTAATCCATTATAAATTATTGATAATTTAATTAATAAACTGATTGCTCTTATTACAAACAATCAATTAATGCAAATTTAACGTCCATTTCATCATCTGACAGTGACATCAAGGACGTCTTCAACAGCAGTTGAACTACTAGTTTGTCCACCCAAACAGGACTAGCAAAAATAAATGTCAGGCTCAGTTTCAGATTATCAGTGAATCGATTAATTTTTATTTAAAATAAGGAGGAGCAAATGAGTTTTTGCCAACTGCAGAACAACTATAGTGTGAGACACTAATCCTATATAAAAAATATTAGAGATTTTGAACATTATTATTGTTATAATTTTTATTATTTAAGCAGTATAACCCTTTTCGTTTTCTCTTCGGCTTATGCATTTGCAGGAGCATTTTTGTTATTCGAAGCTGTCTGAAGCACATGCCGCTTTGCACGTCCCTGACATCGCCTTCGGATGAGAAGCTGGAGTTTAAATCCTCATTCAATGATTGATTGATTGATTTGTAACAGCAGCAGAGAAATCAACCTCACGTCATTCACCTGGAATGACACCACCTCCTGGAGTGACGACCTCGAGGACCCTCCTCAGAGGAACTATTGGGCCTTGGTCCTGCTGACCTTTCCAGCTCTGACCCTGTTCGGCAACGCTCTGGTCTGCCTCAGTGTCTACCGAGAGAAGTCACTCCGCACTGCTACCAACTACTTCGTGGTTTCCTTGGCCGTGGCTGACATATTGGTGGCGCTGCTGGTCATGCCAATAGCTGTATACGTCGAGGTAACAGTTCTATCTCTATTTATTATTATTATTTGGTCACTTAAGGCACGACAGCCCATTCCAATAATGCAATGGCAACAAATAATCAAAAGAAAAAATCAATTGCATTAAACAAACAAACGAAAGTTCAAATAAACAAACGAAAGTTCATATAAAATATAGCCTGACGACAATTAATGTCTTGTACTTAATTTATTAGTGAAATGACCTTTAGTAAAAAAATAACGCGGTGCCCTAGAGGTTGTGGTAGCCAAGGTTGCAATTTCTCTGCACCCAAGACATTGATGAGTCTGTTCAGTGACTCTGTGAACGAGATATTGGTGGTACCCATTGTATCAATACTCTGTGCTCACGACATTGGTGGTACCCATGGTTTCAATAACTCTGTACCAGAGACATTTGTGGTCCCCATGGCTCTAATAAAACTGTACCCTAGATATTGGTAGTCCCAATTCTGGGACACCTTGTTGGCCTTGGAATATATAAATATGTTAAACATACCAGAATCATGGCTGATGGTAGCAATTCTATAATGTTACAGATGAACCACGGTGTATGGGACTTAGGCGATAAATTGTGTGACGCGTGGGTGGCCTGTGACGTCATGTGCTGCACGGCCTCCATCCTAAACCTCACTTCCATCAGTGTGGACAGGTTACTCCATCTCTTATCAGTACCATTTAATTGTTATAGTTCACATTTGCTTTTATTGTCACCTTCTATAGTTTTTATTATTATTACAAACTGCTTTTCCATAAAAATAAAAACAAGGTGAAAACTGTACAGTGCAGCTTACACAGTGCACACATGTTTTCGAAATTTCAAGCGATAATAATAAATTATAGTTGCTCGTTTTTATTTGCTTAATAACAAGAAAATGACGTCCATTTGAAGGTGTGATTTCGGTATTTAGTTATAAGTAAGTTTAATAGATATTGTTTATAGATAATATAATGCTGAAGCATAATTTAGACTTTAATTTAACTAAGCCTCAGTTGTAGTCTAATAAAAATAAATATAAGATGAAAAATAGCCTAGCCTGTCATCAGTGGCGTAGCGAGGCAAAGTACCGCCTGGGGCGAAAAAATTTTTATCCAACTTTCCTCACATTTTGGGACTGATGTCCTTTTTTTGTTTTGCTCGCAGCGCTCGCTAGCAATAGATTATGTTGAATTTTGACAGAAACCGCCCCTATTTTTCGAAATGC
>JAQFZF010000764.1:0-16078 GCA_034695365.1 Enchytraeus norvegicus | reverse complement strand
GTGTATTTATGTAGCTGTATATATTTTTCTTATTTGTATATTAGAGTCTGACTCTGTGATTAAGACTGGTGTTACAAGTCATCTTTGATTTCCTGAACCAGTATAATTCTGTTATGTTAAGTTAAGTTAAGTTAAGTTAAAGGCTCTCATCATGATACAGTGTCTATAAACCTCAAACTATTGTAATTAGTGTATACCGAATTGACACAGATATGTTCCAAAATAAATTTTGGTACCATGGAATATTTTATCTAGGCAAGGTCTTTGGTTCTTACAGAGGTCTGTACTAGTGCTCGATGTTATCATTATATAATGATGGGCTTGAGCACTGAGTAGCAGATGCACCACTAATATTATTCAAGAATGATGTTCAATAACGTCCCTGACATCATCATTGGATAGAGAAGCAAACGTTAATTCTTTATCATTATGATTATTGTTGATTTTATTGATATTGCACTTGCACAGTGTTGTTGACCATTTTTTATCCCAGTTCTCTTTCAACACTTCTAAGTATTCTACCGATAGTAAGCTGCATTCGAGTGGACCAGTTGGTATTGCATATGCTGTTGACAATGTGTCCTTAATATCGTCGTCGGATGAAGAAACGAATGTTAAATTATATTGTATTATACTGTTTATTATTATTATCATTAATAATGACGAGCCTAGTTAGATCTTGAACATGTGGTCTCCTGCTTGCCTTGCAAGAATGCTAATGATTAGACTACTCAATCTGGTCAAAGGCTAAAGCCGAATTTAACGTCAGTTTCGCGGTCTAACAGCTACATCGGTTACAGACAAATATGAAATAGGAATAACAAACACAGACTAAACTAATGTTGTCATATTAACAGGTAAGTTTTTGAACGCAGTATCGTTGTCATAAATCTAACAACTTGTTAGAAAGCAATCTACAGGTGCTATCAGTTAGTTCAGTTAATACAAATAGGATTGTACAATGTACATAGAAACAGAATGTAACAGGATCTGCTATAAGTATTTACAGTTCTATCATATACAGGGGTTAGTAAAAATACATAGAAAAATATACACAGCGTCTAAACATTAGTTTTATCAATAGTTTCAAGTCCAAAGACATCTACGACAAAAGAAATCTGATTTCTTGAGTATTATCAATGTTTTGAGGACCTTTCATTAGAATAAGCAAATCATTAAAGGAATCAATCAATCATTCAATCAGTCAATCAATCCATCAGTCAATTTAAATAAAACAAACAATAAATAAATATAGTTATATTAATTAACATATTTTTGTATAATTAATTACTGTACCTCAGATCTGCTAAAAATACAAAATTGATCTCAAATCGATTATGCAACTGAACAGAGACAAAGCTAAGGCACAATATTTCATATTTCACACAATATTTGTTATTTAACCATGTCACTCATTAATGAGCACACCATTGACCAATCATTTGTGACAATACTATTATGTTAAAAATATTACATAGCAACATCAGTTAGATAGTTGACACTTGCACATATCATGTTAGCTATGTGTAGCTATCATGTTATGTTACTTGCACATGTGTGCAGCTACACATTAAAACTCGGATACACCTGATTGGATCCAGTGAGGGACCGTGCACCATATTGCCATATGAATGGCCATATGTAAAAGTGGACCAACCCACAAAACAAATTATTTTATTTTATTTGCAAATATTTTCAATGCCATAAACTGAAGGAATACAATTTTTGGCCAGTGTTGTTGTACACCATTATATCTAGTAAATTTCAACAAAATATGCTAACTATTATGAAAACAATTCAGAGATAATGTAGGAATAAACACAATGTTTTACAATATTTCTGATGTTACTTGGTCCACTTTTGCATACAGCCATTCATAATAATTATGTAATATATTATATTTGTGCACATCTCATTAAGTTTTAAACTTAAAAGTTTCCTTTAATTATTCGAGTTAGGGTTGCGGTTGGATTTGAGCAAGAAACAGAAATCCGTAAACATGCGAGTATCTCAAGTGTGAAGAAAACTGATATAAAACGCAATTATGATGTTCACAAATATACTACATATGGCAATATCGCAGATGGGACAGCCATTATCTAGATGAAATGATTGAATATAGATAAAATGTTGGATACACAACTCTGTAAGAATTTCCTTTTATTGATAATTGGAGCACTTCATGCAACAACAACAACAGACATACAGTGCAATGATCCTCCATGATTATATCTAGCACTTTAATACCAAACGTTTAAATCGCTAGACAGTTCAGACAGGTATCCATTATACCGGTCCTGTGTACATCTAAGATTTATTTTCTCATCGGTTCGTCCGGGATTTGAACCTGTGCTGTCTTGTTTCAACGTCGTGTTTTGTGAATAGAACATTCATAACGTGATTAACTCCTTGATCCATTTAGACATAGTCCTACTACACACACACATAATACATGTATATTAACACAAACACTATAGAACTCTGAAGCGACCGGGACACATTACTACAAATAGAACTCAAAGAGACAGTGCTAATTAGAGACATGATCCAATGATTAAACTCTCCGATATGCCTTGCTAACAATACAGTACAACTGATATGAAACTATATACATGTATATACAGCAACTCAGACACTGCGACATATAATGGATCAATTTCTGTCCTATATACCTCCGTTGTCAAGCAGCATAGAAACAGACGGGAGAACTAAACAATTTTATAATGAAGTAGATAGGAAGTCATAGCATAGCCATTGGTTTGAAGAACCTTACCTGGAGTTCATAAATTGAGTCCAGAGTATTCATGTTTCCTTATAAAACATTATGTCAGTCATGCAGTAAACCGGTGAGTGGATAAATAGATTCACTAAACTATTAAATGTTTTGTGAACAGGGTGCTCAGCAACTTGAACATTTCAAATTCCCTGACTTTTCCCTGACCTCAGAAAAATCTTCCTGACAATAATAAAAATTACACGCTTCGCTGCATACCACTTCGAAACGCGGACTTACGGACAAAGGTTTCTAACCGATGTGCCAACTGAATAGGCATAATAAATAATAATACATGTCCCATCTTGATAAATAACTCATGTGTCTCTATATTCTATTCTATTTTGTTTCATATCTATTCAACTTTGTAGGTTACAAGAGAAGAAAAAAATTAAAGGAAAAAATCTCGAATTTTTCCCTGACTTGACTTCAAATTCCCTGACTTTTCCCTGTCAGGTCAATTCCCTGACTTTCCCTGTTTTCCCTGACTGCCGAGCACCCTGATGAAATCCTTACAATTGCCGGACGGAGGGTATGAAAACAAATATTCTCAAATGCACAGTTGAAATCAAAAGCTACCAGTATCATTACATGACTAATTGCAACTCTTGGATCTCATTATTGCTTGTGCTGATGGAGACGTCCCTGATATCGTCTTCAGATGATGAAACGGACGTTAAACCCATATTTTATTTATTTTGAGCCCAGCATGAATTACTGAAATGTGGTTATCAGTTTGCGACAGTTCCCCCAACTTTCACCCATATTGCAATATATTGATCACGCTAGGATGAAAGCATGCTAGTTAGTAAACACACAAATTGAAGTATATTCCATTCCATCCCTAATCCATTACAGTCACAGCCATAACATCTCAGGGACAATTCCTGGGACTACACGACCCGTAGTCTATTGTAGGCTTGCGAGCGAGGCTTATATTGAGGCGTTGGTGTATTGTGGGCCGTGGCTAAATGTAGGCTACGTGTAATTGTTTGTCTGCTGGTTCTGGGTCACTGACTGTGTGGGTTATTGTCTGACCCACACAGTCAGACATTATTTAATACCACAGAATACAGAAAACCACAGGTATTCTGTAGACAGTCTTTTCAAGGCTTTGCTACTAGTCAAGTATACACATCAAAGTCATGGCTCCACTCCAGGGTAGTAACATATTTACAGCATTTCTACTGATAAACTGATATCTAGTATCGTTTGGTTGGTGTTATATATTACATAGCACATACTATATCTAAGAGCATGTGTGCATTTCAAAACATATTTATATATTTATTTATAAACGTTCGTAATTTATGTACATTCAGAGCTATAAATTAATTAAAATACTATTAATATGAATTTAAAACAATTATTATGCATTTCTTACAATAATTATTAATTAGGCATGCAAAGCAAATAATTTGAATGTGCCCTTTTCAAACATAGATTTAAATCTTGCCCATAATTGAGTGATAAATACTTTTGAAAACCACAGTGCAAAAGGAAACAAGAGATTATTTAGAGTTTTATCTGATATTATGCATAGAAGGGAACCCCAGTGACCCCATACCAAAAGAGGCCCCGGGATGCCCGTGTGATCCCATAAAGGGCCCGTAAGCATCAAACCCGGCCGCTGCGTGCTGTGCGGCACCAAACATGAATGCACCGTTGAACGATGCCATATCGTGCAGCATGGATGCTGTTGGCATGTGAGCGGATGGAGTTGGCATGTGAGCGGCGCTGGCTGACCGACTCCCGTGGTGGTACATCATAGAATTCTGATGAGCTGCGGCTGCTGCCGCTGCCGCCTGATGCTGCTGGAGAACACTCGAGGAATCGGCGGAACCGGAAAACTTCAGCGGCGACGTCGAAGACATTCCCGGGACAGCTCCATGCCCGGACATATCCGTCGGAGGAAAGATATAGCCGAACCCGGAGTGGTTGCCCATGGCATGAGCCCCTGAACCGCTCCCACCGCCAGCATGGTGATGAGAGGCAGAGTGATCCATTCCAAAGGATGGCGCCTGGAAGGACGCGGGGAAGAAAGGATTGGGAGCAGAACTCTCGCGATGATGAAGATGTGATTTAGTGGAACTGGATGATCTTCCATTTCCACCACTACCTCCTCCGAACAGACTCTGATGGAAGTTATACGCCTGAGAACCCGTGGGTGAGGTCGCCATCGCTCCTCCTCTACCAATATTTAAATACGGCGTAATGCTGCGAGCATCGAATGGATCCAAGTCGTAAAAAGGAGGGACCGGGACGGTAGCGGCGGTATTACTCCGAGAAGCTGTTGACGTATGTTTTCTGGATGATTTAGCTGCAGTGCTGGATGTGCTGGTAGTGGCGGTAGAGGCCACAGACTGGTAGTTTGTTCTACTAGCATCAGTCTTACATGAGGCAGGCTGGTTGTTTTGACAGCTGGTTGATTTCTGGCCGCTACCAGTTTGTCTGGTTTCTCCAGTATTCTGTGGTGAGGCCTTCAGACAGTTGGGTTTATTCATAGCTGAGCTGGTTGATTCCTGCTGTCTGGATGATGAACTGGATTGCTTCTCGTTGCAAAAACTGGTTTGTTTTCTAGGTACATTGGTACCACCACCCGATGCTCCACCACTCGAGGCTCCACCACCATAACCCAGGTTCTCAGACCCGTATTGGACCGACCCACGTTGTTGAGTGGACCCCAAGCTCTCACGGGCAATGTTTAACAAGGGAGGATCGAAGGGCAGAGTGTTAAGATTGGGACTGAAGTTGGAGGAAGGGAGTGCTGAAGGCGTGCTAAAGGACATATTAAAGTCTGTTTGACTGGTGCACCTCTGGGAGGTGGAGGTATTCATGGGGTTGCTTGTGACCTGCTGCTGGCAGGGGTGATGGTGGAGTGCTGGCGTGCTGTAGCCAGGCTTACCCACAGAACAGGATCTCTCTGAAGTATTTGATAGTGTTGACGTAGGGGTTGCTGATGGCCCGCGTTGGTCACTGGACACAGACCTAGGGGTTAGAGACCGATCCCCCTCACCACTCGCCCGTTTTCTATCCCTACCCTGTGCATATTGACCCGAATCCATTCTTCTATCATCCATCGCGAACTGACCTTGATTCATATGACCTTTGTTCTGTTTCTGAGTCATAGCAACACTGTTGCCATCTCTTCTATTACCAGCTGACATGTGTTGATTCTCTGTAGATGGTAACCCATGAGTCATCGTTGCCTCCATTCCACTCTGATTTGCCTTTGCTTTTTCCTGAGAACCGCTTTGTTTTGCCACTTCATTCATTCTTCTTTTATCCACCTGACATGATGATAGATTAGTGGGGGATTGGCACCTCTCACCCATAGTTCTAGCAGATTCCAAGTTAAATGGATTCATAAAAGGGTTTCTTGCCATGGCCGCGTAGTCCATCGCAGATGGAGTAAATGAAGGATAGCCAAATCTATCGCTGGCTGATCCGTAGGCCCACGGGTAGCTGAAGAACTCTGAGGCAGGCCCATTAAAGAATCCTTCCTTTCCAACCATCGCACAGCTTGCCCCTAAAGATGCCATTGGGCCAAATAGATCTGTGGAAAACTTTCCTGCTAGTCGACTTGCTTCGTTCTTTTCGTCTGCGAGACAGTAACTGCCTGGAACCATCCCCGACGATGTATTGCGACCACTCGACGACTGACCAGTTGCATTCATCGATGTCCTATCTACAACTTGAGCAGTGGTCGCTGGAACGCGTCCCGACGACGTCTCGACACATTGCGATGATGAAGCACGACCAGATTGAGCGGTCGAGTTGTTTAATGACACTCTGTCGGCACACTGTGACGCTGTCGCTGGAACCTGCTGCATTGATTCGTTCACCGACGACCTGTCGGAACACTGCGACGCAGGAACACGACCTGAATGAGCTGACGAATGAGACGTTCTGTCAACATACTGTGATGTCGTTGAAGTGCGAGCGTAAACGCTCTGCTGCTGATATGTCGACTGATTCGATTGGGTCGTCTGACTCTTCATATCTGATTGGTTCCCGAGATGTGATGCATTCGACCAATCATACTCCATTCCCCCTGATGTAGAAGTAGCTGCCCCGCCTTGTGCCTGACTTATATTAGGACCACTTGTAGAGCTAGTCATCGCATCGTGATGATGTAACTTGTTCTCAGATCTCCTGCAGCTGTCGGACGCTGCATTTTCTTGATTTAATCTGTTTGATTCTGCACTAACTGCCACTCCAACATTTGGCGGCTGGACAACTGCTTCTGATTTTGTGCCTTGGCCAGAAATCTGGCTAGGTTGTTGAGGTGGGTGCTCTGCTGAAACTGTTTTACTTTGATCTGGCTGTTTAGACTTCTGCTCTTTAGTATTGAGATCCCAAATTGATGTTCTCTCAATTTCCCTACCTTGGGAATAAACATCTGTTGGTTGCATGGAGCTTGAGCTCTCAACCTGAGATCTGGTATTTTCAGATTCTTTTGTTGTCTCCACTTCACTCTTCTTCTTCTGAACTTCACTTTTCATATTACCTGACTCCACTCCAACACTTCTTTCATCTGGCAGATCATTTCTCTTGACTCCAGGTTCTACTGCGTCTTCCAGCTCCACCGAGACACTCATTGGAGTGGGTGCGGACTCGTTCATAGCTCGAGCATGGGCACCAAGCTTGGAGGCACTGGTAAGCTTTGAAGCCACAACCACGGACTTGACCTTGCGAGCAAGACTTACTATCGTGGTATGCCTTGCTGGGTTGACAGAATTAGAAGTCGCTAATACACATTGTTCAACACCATCTATCTTGTCTTTGTTGGGTTGGGTGTGTTCACTGATAGGCACCAAAGGCTGATCACTGTTGGGCAGTCCAATACCATCAAAGCACCCTGGTAAAGTGTTCGCATAGTTTCTAGACTCTTGGGTTTTCTCACCTCTTGGTGCACCACTAGCAGACAAATAACTATCCAAACTGTCCAAACTGTCTCCGTATGAATTGGCTGAGGTTATATCATATTCTCTACTCTTCTGATCTCTTTCTTTGGCTGAATAACTCACAACACTGCCAGATGTTTTTGATATTACTAGTTTCAATGGCATTGGCTCAGCAGGTGCTTCAGAATATGACACTGTTGCCTTGTTAGAGCCAATTGAATCAGAGTAATTGAGAGACTCTTCCTTGCCACTAAGATCTATGTTCATCACATCAGAGGAACTATCCAGATTCCTCCTACCATCGTCTCCATCAGATGCTCTGTGTTTGTCTTTCTTCTTGTCCTTCTTTTTCTTCTTACTGGGAGACCCGTCGATATGATGAGGACATTTGAAGTCTTCACCAGCCATTGCGCACAGGTCACACTTGTATCTCTTACTGGAGGTGTGTTCCTCTCCACTTCTCCGCTTGTGTTTACGAGAATGTTTCTTCATTGGTTCTGTCTGGGTCTCCATGGACATGGAATCAGCTGGTCTGCACGTCTGTGGCTCGATCACTGCAACAATCTCCTCTTGGTTCTGTGTTTCACTGAATGTAGTACCTGTGTTAGAGCTAGAAGACATCGGCAAACTGCTAGTTTCAACACTGGTAGTTGGTAAGCTGGTGATGGATAGACTGGTAGTATCTAAACTGGTGGACTTGTTGCCTGATGTTGTCATGGATGACGATGAGTGCGCTCTTGTATTAGTCAAATCTTCTGCAGTGGTAGCACAGCCTGATAAACTACCGGCACTTGAACGCACAGCTGCAGAAGACACTGTTACCAAGTCCTGGTTGAAAACACTCGGTATTGACGCAGTATCTGATGCACTAAAATCACCCAGCCTCTTAAACCTGTGTGCATTCTTTCTACTACTACTGTTAGACTGGGGTAAAGTCTCACTGACCATTTTCTCCACCCTATCAACCATATCTAGCAAATCATTCTCACTGAAAGTCAGTGTATATGATCGGTCGTCTGATTTACTCACCAGGTGGTCTGTCGGATCTTTCGCTTTTGCTACTTCTTCTTCATTTATACCTTTAACTTTCCGCCTGGTAGATTTATGTGCTTTTCCTGATTTTAGTTCTTTGCGTAAAGTCTGAGTTGATGTGTTGGGTTTCGCCGGCGTTGTTGAATAATCTATCGCGCTGTCATTGACTGAAGGGACAAACAACTCGGATTGTTTGTTATTTGACTGAGGACTTTCCACCATAGTACCATAATTATTATTGCTTGTATTAAATAATCTGGCATTTCCACAAAGTGATTCACTAATAGGGATTATGTTATTGCTTGAAGTACTACCAAAATCTAAAATATTTGATTTCACCGGTAGAAAGTTGCTCAGAGCAAAACCTCGATGGGAACTGATTTCCCCTTGGGAGTTAGCTGATATCTTATCAGTCAAGTCTCTAGCGCTCTCTCCAAACATGTCTCTATTATCTGTGAGATTCTCCGCTGGCTTTAATCCACCAAACTCGGCAAATGCTAGCATCATGTCATGATTACCCGTCAGCTGACTTCTCTTACTCTTAAGCTTAGAGCTGGGAGCATCGTGCAGTTGTTGTTCAGTATCTTCTTTCAGTCGCTTGTTAGATTCAAATTCTGCTGCTGATTTGGTTTTGGACAGTACTTCCAAAGTCCTGCCGCTATCCTTTCCAGTTTTATTTTCCCTAGCGGTGTTTAAAGATGAGTCCACACTTTTATTTCCATCTTTACCAGTTTTGTTTTCCTTCGATGTATTCAAAAATGAGTCTGCTATTTCTCCATCTGACATTTCCTCCTCACTGTTTCTAACATCCTCCACTTTATTCAAATCCTCCCTACTACTAGATATCCCTGCATTCAAATTCCGATTCTCTTTATCCTTTTTAGATTTACTAGTATCTCTCTTTTCTTTCCTCTTTCTCTTTCCATCCTTGCTCTTTCCATCTTCAGAAACTTCTTCATTTTTGTGACACCCTCTTTTCTGGGAGGCAGCATAGAGTGAAGAATCAGTTCTCTCTATATCATCTGCATTAGAGGTGCTCAGAGATCTTTGCCCCAGATCATCAGCCTTGCTCTTGGCTGGTGTTCTACTTCTCTCATACGTTCTGTCGCTCTTGCGAAGTTTTGGCAAATCATCTTCATCATATTCAAAGGCATCTAAGCCGCCTCTCCCAACATCAGAATCATCTTTGTCAACATCAAAACCTGCTCTCTCAGCTTCCGAGCAATCGTTTCCAACATCTGGACTATGTATTGTGCCACCAAGACTACTCTTTCCAACACCCAAACGTCCGCTGCCAATATCCATACCACCTTTGCAAGCAGCCGCAACACCTTGTTCAATATTCAATACACATTTTCCAACTTTCAAACCTCCTTTTCCAGCATTTAAACCAACATCCACACCAACTCTTCCAGCACCCAAACTTTCCTTCCCTAGGGCCATTGTAAGATCGGATGACCTTGTTACCGAGGGATTCGTTGAATCACTGGAAGGTTTCGCTGTTAGAGTGATTGGAGATGATTTCAAAGATACAACAGGTTGGTTGATAACCTCTAATCTATTCCTGGTAACCCTGTTGTTGCCCCTAACATCACTGCTCTCCGGAGACAACAAAACCTTTTCTCTCATCTGTTTTCCTCTCCTACGTCCATCCCTCACAGGGTGGGTTGTGGCGGAGTGAGTGGAGGGGTCCATCAACCCCATCGACTCTAGGCTTGGCATGTCCATCAACACCTCAGGGGAGGACTTAGCAGCCAAGTCCTTTACCACACTGGTTTCCATACCAGTTCTAGCCGGAGCTGACTTGGTTAAGTTAAGTACCTCAGCACTATTGGTATTCTTTGAGGTAGGTACTTTATCGGCATGTTTACTTGGCGTTGGCAACTTTTCTATATCAGCTGGTTTACTCGACCTGGGTAATCTGCCAGATTCTACAGCTTTACTTAACATAGGCTCACCCAAAGTTGGTTTATTTAGCGGCATCTCATTTACTGCTGGCTTAATTACACCAGGCCTAGTTAAGACATCCGTAGAGAGGGCAGTAGATGCAGATATTTTAGCAGTGGTTTGAATAGTAGACCCTACACCTGCAATAGATACTCTGGCCGTTGTATGAATTGAATTACCGTTTATAGCAGACATTTTAGATGGGGATTGAACAGTAGTTCCCAAGCTAGCATCAACGATACAGGTTGCAGTGAATGGAGGGGTACCAGGAAGAGACTGGGAACTCATCGGAAGATTCAACAAACTTTTTCCAGGCAGAGCCACTATGGGAGTTACCCCACCACAGGTCAGAGGCACAACAGAGCTGGCCGGGATGTTCAGAAGTCTCGCTGTCAGTCTTTCATCAGATCTGCTTCTCCTTTCTGAAGCCTTCACCACAAACTTGACCTCACGCGGAGGAGACTTTGTCCTGACAATGCTTAGCGGAGTGCTGGTGATTATCCTTGCCTTGCCACTGCTCGATCTCTTCTTCTTTGAGTTCTTACTCTCACCCGATGAATTCAGAGGCTCCCCAAGAAGTACTTGCTCATCTGGAATATTCTGAGGCTGTTCCAGAACAACATTTTCTGAATTTTCAAGAATATTTTCTGCCTGAACTATACTGGGACCGATGTGGATGAGGTCAGAGAAGTCGTTGAGGCGAGCAGAATCCTCACTCTCATCATCTTCGAGTCGTGAGGCGGAGAGATCATCAAGGTAGCTCTGAGCGGTGTAGGAGGACATGACCTGTGAGGTGGCAACCTGATAGTCTGGCAAGGACTGGGACATGATAGTATGCTCTGAGGTGGATATGACCTGCAGTGACTCGGACAAAGTGGCTTGCTCGGATTTGGCAATAACCTGCACTGGTTCTTTCTTTATTTTCTTTGGTCTTGCTCGAGATTTTACAGTTTTTACATTAAGCCCTGATAGCACAACGCCCAGCGATGTCGATTGTTGATAAAGATTTGATTGGATACTGCTAGATGTGTTGTTAAAATGTGCCTGACTCTGATTGGTCAGCCCATCGCCATGGCTACTACCCATTTCATCATCGCCATGGTAACCAGCCTGCACCGGGGAAATTCCCGTCGGTGTCACAGAGGAAAATATAGACTCGGCAGCCTTGGCAAGAATATCTGTGCTTGCACCTGGCACCACTGTTTCATTGGGCAGAGCCACTGACAGCGGTGCCATCCCTGACATTTCTGCCATGCTGGTAGAAATGCCATGATGATGCACACTGTTGGGCATAGCGGTTGAAGTAGCAGAGTTGGTAGAATTTGTAATTCCTGATGAACCAGAATTAACCGTACCAAATAGTGAAGTCTTACAATCAGTCATGACTCCATTGGTAGTCATACCATTACCATGTTCCGCTATCGACGTTCCCATCTGATGAGTTAGGAACGGGTTATTCCCAGAGGGAATTACCATCCCCTGCGGCCCATTATACCCTTCCATCATTGGCACTTGACCCATTTGCTGTGCAGATCCAAAACCTGGATTAACACACGTTGGACCAAAAAAGTTGACCTGATACGGTGCAGAGCCAGGTGGCATAGCCATCTGCGGTACCATAAAGTTCTGCATTATGTTACCAGGAGCGTGGGCTCCCATGACGCCTAAGGGCATTCCCATGGAGAACTGGTTTCCAGCGGGCACAAAACATTGCTGACCGCCCAACATTCCCAAACCAGACGTGGGAATACCGGTTGGTTGAGACAGAACGGTAAACTGATGCGGCTGATGGGATGAGCTAGCCGGGCTAGCGGCTACTACCGCTATCGGCTTACTCTGAGAACTCGTGGTAGTGATCTCCGTTGTAACCGCCGGTTTAGGCATAAGTTGCCGTGGAGCCGGTTTAACCGACGGTGTACTACCGGAGACATTTGGCTTGGTATCTGAGCTGGGTATGGTTAGAATAATGGCTCCCTCCGGTGTAAGCGTTGCTGTAAGGGTTTGTGGCAGGTGTGCTGCGGTTACCACAGGCGTCGCATTTTTCTTTGACTTACTGCGTGGGGCTGAGGAGCTGCTGGAAGGTTTAGAGGAGCCGCTCGTGGAGGGGACAAGAAATGTGGAGCCAGCATGCATTAGAGAGGATTTCTGTGGGTTACTGGTGGCCATAGACACTATGCATTGACCTGTGACAATTAATCAATCAATCAATCAATCAATCAAATAGTAAATATGTAAAGAAATCACCAATCAATCAGTCATGCAATCAATTAATCATTCAAACCAATAGGATTTTATTTCAATTGGCTTCCTCATTCTAACAAAACTTTTATCATAGATACTTAATATTTAACGAATGGCTATAAATGTAAATAAATGCCATAATCCAAGAGAAGTATACAAACCTACCAATGTGATAACGTTAAACATAGAATTATTACATGTGATTAAAATCTAGTCATTGTTCATTAACTATTTACATACAGAAATGGTTATTATGGTGTCCGTTTTTATGATGTGGTACAAGAGTTGACAGGTCTAGGCTCTGACCACTGAAGAAGGAGGTACGGTAGAGAGACAGCTGGATATCACTGGTACATCAGTCCACCACCAGGAGTCAGTGGTGACTCGACGGTAACAAGGTAATTATGATATCATATTGACATCCCTCAGGATGAAGGATTTGACATTAAATCCTAATTGATTGATTGATATATACATTTATAATCAATATTCCTATAATAATATAGTACATACCTGTAAAGCCGCCGGTATTGATACAGCCCATGGAGCCCTGTATCTGGCCCTGGAGGGGGGTGGGCATGAGCAGCCCCCCACTCACCGGCTGGCACTGCTGGGGGGGAAACAGGAGGTTAGGCTGGGTGACCACAGGTACTATCTGACCATTGGGCAGCATGAGGGCTGAGGGGTATTGACTGTTCTGTGTCTGTAACATATTGACCGCCATAGGACCCTGGGGCATGTTTACTGTCACGGTCTGGTTCATTAGACCCATCGCCTGTGGTACACCATTGGGTCCACCCATCATAGACCCACCATTGGTCATGGGTCCACCAATCATAGACCCGTGACCCTGTATGCTAGCGCTATTCATGTGTCCACCCATCATAGACCCGTGACCCTGCATCCCATTATGGACCATGGGTCCACCCATCATAGACCCATGACCCTGCATGTTGACATTGGTCATGGGTCCACCAATTATAGACCCATTTGGTGACCTGAGAAGAAAGTTTTGTTGAGGTGCAGCAAGATGCCCACCAGCCTGCAGACCATGGTTAACATTATAAGAGCCGTCGCTGTACGCAGGCTGCATCATCATACCACCAGCATAGCCTCCCATCATCTGCATGGACTGTACATCAGCCTGAACACACGACGATGAAGATGCTTGATTGTCTGACGACTCAGAGTTAGCGGCAGAACTCTGCCCATTGTTTACAAACATTGCGTTACCCCCCACCCATGGGTTCACCACCCCCTGCCCCACAGAACACCCTCCCACCTGCTGGTGGGGGTGCAACACCCCACCTGGGCTAGGCCCAATGCTCTGCAGGAAGCTTCCCTGCACAGGGGAACTGAAATTAATCGGGGAGGGTTGGGAGGATTTCCCCCCAAACAGCGGGCTGGAGATATTCCCCTGTTGTTGCTGTTGACCCCCGGTGCACGGCAGCACCTGCAGCACGGGTGTGGACTGAGTCGTTGCACCGGTGCACGACCGGCCCGGGGAATAATGTCTCTGGGAAAATATCCCGCCTGGGTTTATCCCAGGATTTGATGGATCCACAAGATTCAGTCCAATGACATTCGAGCTCATACGAGGAGATGAATTACAAGAGCTGGATAAAACAGTCGATGACATGTTGTGAGTCGTGGAAGATGGGTTTGTTAAATGATGCGTGCCTATTACCGCGATCAATCCATCTGTTATGAGAGATTCCATTGGCTCGCCAGTTATTCCTTCATTTTGATTGGCTGGGGATATATCGCAGTAGGACATCTGGTGGTTGTTTGCTGCATCAGCAGTGTTTACATCTGTTTGGTTATCAGTACATACAACGGTTAAGAGTCCTCTACTATTGTCTTCTCCAATAGAGGATTGAGTATAACTAACAGTAGATGAGGTGGGGTCTATTGATTGAGCAGTGTTTGGTGCATCTATAGAGATGGCTTGAGACAAGTGGGAGGTGGCCTGAAATGATTGACAGGTTACTCCAACCAATGAGAGTGGCTGATCCATTGAAGCCACGCCCACAGTAGTGGACCAGTTGTTTGATTGACAGCTGAGGGGTGTGGTGATTGATGATACTACAGTGGTATTGCTGGAAGGTTTTGATGGACTCAAAACTGTCATTGAGCTGCAGGTGTTGACAGCAGCTGAGCAACTAAGGGCTGAGCTAGCAGCTGAGCTATTAATAGCATTAGCAGCTGGGCCAGCAGAAGCAGCAGCTGCATTAAGCTCCTCCTCCACAGCACTCACAGCTCTCTCCACAGAGAGAGAATCAGCCAATGAGGCGTCCATGTACGAATCCATCGTCTAAACACATCACAATAAATAAATAGTCTGAAAATAAAGTTTTTACGCCAATTTCCTCTTCCAGGAATGATGTAGGACATCGATATCTGAAAGTTAGACCAATCAATCAATTATTCCATCAATTGCAATATCAGGAGTCTACTATACATATGGTAAAAATAGACAACAAAAATCATCCAAATTGAGCCGCACTTGGAAACGAAACCAAGCCCTTAAATACTCTTGATCACTGCCTGTCAGCCATTCATCTAGTTTTCTAACACAATAACAATGGAAAGCCTCCGTGGACTAATGGCAACACTGCAGCCTCTGAATCATGAGGTCGCGGGTTCAAAGATAAGTGAATACTACAAGTTGTAAGCCATGGCAAGCTACTTTACTCTCCATTGCTATAATAGCAAGCAGTCGGTGTACATTTATCAAGACACGCTCTAGAGACTGCAGCTAGCTAGCCAAATTTGGAAATGAATCCCGGCTATCTTGTCACATCAATAGCACAGTACACGCTATTATTACACAACTACAACACAGTACGATACAATACGGGTCTAGCATCCATTTTATCATCTGAGGACGATATCAGGGACGTCGTTACTAACTAAACTGAACTGACCAAGTAGACAAGGTCAGGGTATTTCACAACAATAAAACAGATAATCAGAATCGTATTGTCTTATTGAAATCAATCAGTCAGAAGTAGGTACAGGTACAGCATCCTAGCAATGTCTCAGAAGCTCAAGATTGCGGAGTTGAATCTGTCACATTGATGGATTTCTAATTTGAATGTAAACAATACTAAACAAGATAAATGATTGTTCACAGTTGTGCATACTGCAAGCCTACTAGTGTTCATCACACTCAATC
>JAQFZF010000763.1:0-16078 GCA_034695365.1 Enchytraeus norvegicus | reverse complement strand
TAAAATAAATGAGTCGACGGAGGACGAGTTCACTAAATTAGCATCCAATTGCGTGGGGCTGGCGGGCGAGTTTACTATAGTCTCCTATAAATAAATTTCGGTTTTGCGAACAAATATTGTTTTAAACTAAACAAATTGTACACACAAATTATCAATTTTTCAACAGAACAAAAGTTGTGCGGTACAGTAAAACAGTTCGGTTTCGCAAAGATATCTATGTGATTTTGATATTTAGTGTTAGAGTGGTAGGACAATGTAAAATTATGTCAGTAATGACGTCATCATGATCAGAGCAAGAACTTTCCACCCCTCCCCATTAAAAAGGTCCGACCCCAAACGATATGGCGTCTGAAGTGGTTTTCCGTTGATCTCCTCAGTATTTGCGTTCGTCGACTATCACGAAACTCAAGTAGTTTTCAGTTGGTCTCTTCGCAAAACTTTCCTGATAAGTAAGATACTGCGGTTAAAGTTTCAGCCGTTCATGTATGACAGTAGGCATATCCTAGTGATTCAAAAACAGACGTTATCCTTAGGCCCTAACTGTAGAAAAAGGCCTATTTTTTCTTCTATGAACCGATGAAAGGCATATTTGCAGATATTATTTTAATTTACCGCTATAATGTATTCACTGAACCTGGAGACAGAAAATCTTGAGTTAATATTATTATAAATTCACTTACAACACATTACTTCAGAGACTATAAATAATTATTATAGGCTAATACAACAATAATACCGAACGGATTCAGGAAAATTGAGAACTGAACCCGCTGAAAAATGGACAGTACGTCTCTTTATGAGGCGATTAAAGCAGATATGGCAGTGGGGTGGTTCGGTGGCAATGATTTCTGTTCTTACGACCAATTGGTCTTTCAATTTTTAGACTTGCAGGGAGATATCTGCAAAATATTCCACACCAGTTGTGGACTTCTGATGCAGGGCTACTTGATTTTCCATTATCCATTTAGTGCTACTGTGGCATTTTGCATAGAGCGGTACTTTATAAATATACTTATTGATTGATTGATGACTTAGCAGAAACCAATATTGTAGGTCAACTTAAGCCTAATATATAATGTGCAAATGCACCCTTAGGCCTATATATTATAATTATACATGTAATAGAAGCATAAAAACACTAGAGCAACTTAAAATACCACAGCATAGGAAATATACTGCAAGAAGTAATACGTGAATTATTGGCAGATACTACTTATATCTAGGAATAGATGCTACGTTAAATTAGGCACTTGATCAGAGTACTAAAGCTTCAAACAATCTGAATACTTTCTTCAATACGATACAATGCAATACAATACATGCAAATCAAAGTAATGAACCACCACCTATAAAAATCATCTGAGTATTGATCAAGCTTTTCATCTTTCAATCATAAATCAATCAATAAATCATTCAATCTGTCTGACAATATTACACTTATTAACAGTCTGTTTCCACTCACATAACTCACATAAGGGACATTTCGAACAGTATTTATTCTATCACTTTAATTATAACTCAGAATGACACTCGGACAAATCACCCAAACTGTAGAAGAAATGATAGGCTTAAATATATTGATAAGTTTGATCAGATAATGCTCGACTGCTAACAATGTTATAAAGCTTCAGATGGGCTTGAAGGGTCCATCACGTCTATTTCGAGATTAGAAAATTTTAATTGGAAAGGACTATTATGGAATTATTTTGAAAGCTCAATTCAAATGCTCATTTAGTTAATAACATTATGATATGTATATTGCTGAACACTGTCATTGTAGGCGAATTGACATTCCATACTAGTTTTAGTTAATCTAAATAGTTCTCTTTTCTCTTTTTATCTACTTCATTTGGTGAAATATTCTATTGTTTTTGTTTCTGTTTAATTTGCACTATTTTTACTGCTACCATGATGGTGAATAAATAAACTATATATATAAATATAGCAACGCATATAACTAAAAATACATAATACATAAGGTACAGGCACCACCTAGCCAATACTGACTCATAGTGTGGAGCTTATCCCGTTTCCAATCGTGTTCAGCAAACAGACGACAATTGTCATTCTACCGTCAAGGTCGCCTGCCTCACTCTTGATCTATTACGATCATGCGCCAGACCGTATTGACCTGCGCAGTTTTCTGAAGCTGTCACCTACTATGCACCAATTGCTTCCAATTAACCTATCCACGAGGGGATGGAGGAATAGGTAGCCCCGTTGTATATCCGAGATTTAACTTTCTGATTGACTCGATTGGGAACTGAAATTCAGACCTTGTGCTCAAAATTTGGCCCAAACTGGCCCAAACCGCTGCCAATGAGCCGTACTCATAACATAAATATTACGCGCACTCAAACACATGATATAACATAATTGTTAAAAATAAATTGATAAGTTTAGCGTTCATTTTCATATCCAAGGATGATGTCAAGGACGTCAAACAGACAATGAGAAGAGATATAGCACAAAGTGTAAGAAATAAAAGTAGATCACAGATATACATATCTCAAAATATGTGGGAAAAACATTACGAATGTGACACCAGAAATTACAATTTAATATTGTCTAATGCCTATTGATATACAACAGAGAAGAAGCAGCATGAGTGAGACAGTTATTAATTGACTTCTTTACGGACTGATTGAACGACTAAATGATCGATTGCTTGACTGATCACTGACTCTCAATTGATTGACTGACTGACAAATTGCTTGATTGCTTAACTTACTGACACAGCTTAATTGATTGACTGACTTCTTGAATGAGAGCGTATTGATTGATTGCTTAGTTCACAGACTTCATTTTGATTGACTGAACAATGAGACTTCAGTTTATACATATACAATATACAAGTGGGCATTCATAAAATTGAATGCATCAGCTATATTACACATTATTGCAGTAAGTTTAACCTTATATCAATTGTTTACTACTCACAATACAATCCTGCTAGACAAATACATGTACATTCTTAAAACGTAAAGGCCCTGAAGCAAACAACACTTGGAGCTCTTTAAGTATTCGGCCTGAATGAATTTTTAAAATATGATTTCTTGAAATTTCGACTTAGGGTTATAGGGAAGGACAGGGGTAAAGGTAGCTTTAGCTAAACCCCTACCCCATCTCATATCCTAACCTTACTATTAACATGCATTAACGGAAATTTGTAACATCATTGGAAAATAATCACACAGGCAGAATAATTTGATTGCTCCAAACACATGCAAGTCAAACTTTTGAGAATACTATTATGAATAAATACAGTACCATAACATAACATAGCAAATGAATTAAGCCAAGTAAGCAAGCAAAGTAATACGACACAGATAATAAATATGTAAAAACTTAGTACAGCAACGACATAACTTAAGTAATAGAAAATAGGTCAGCAAAGTTAACAAAAGAATGTTGCAGATTTCAGAATATTTTGCTAGCATTGGCCGATTCCCCTCCCTATCACTCTCAATTACAAGCTACACTCTGGTTAACATTGACTGTGGTTGTCTATAGAACAATATGAGTACGTACAACAATACGTATTTAGAGTTAAGGGTCCTTTTCAAAATCTGACGACGAAATCAGGGGGAACAAACACAACCAAACAATAGGTTATAGATCATTAAACTCAAACATAAACTCAAGCAATACAATTATCTGAAAACATATAGGTTAAGAAAACTTTGGACTCTGCTATTTATAATAAAACAGAGACAAAAAATGAGTCAAGTGTAACTAAAACTTAGATTTTGATCAGCAGCACAGTTTGATATCGGATGAAAAAGCAGCAAAACATAATTATACACACCATTCTATTTCAATTCAAACATCAATAAGACCGCTATTTAAAAAAATTCGACTGATCGCTTTCTGGACATGAATAAAGACTTAAAACATTCGAAATTAATTAATAATTTTTATAAATCCACTGATAAAGTCATACACTGTGGCTATTTAATTAACGCAGGAGACTTGGGAATAAAGTGCTAGTCTCTGACTGGAGTAAAAACTGACGTTAAACTTACCCTTTCACACCTTTTTTATGCTCACCAAGCAGTAGTAAGCATATCGTTGTCACAGTATGTGATAAGGCTAGTCTCTGACTAGAGTAAAAACTAACGTTAAACTTGTCTTTTCACACTTTCTTCCATGTTCGCAAAGCATATCGTTGTTGCAGTATCTGATAAGGATGATGGCATGGTGTATGTAGTGACTATCTATAGGGGGGCCTAAAGGCACGCCAAGTTACAAAGTCTTATTCTTTCATATAGCTGTACTAGTTCAATATAATTATGATATGTATTTAACGTCCCTGACATCATCTCTGGATAAGAAAACGGACGTTAAACCTTTATTGTTATTATTAGTATATGTAAGTACAAATAGAAGAGAGATCAGGAGAATTAGACTAAATATATGCAACTTATTTACGAACTGACATAAAACCAATCAGCTACTCTACATGCACCATTGCACATATTTACATAAACAAACTTGCCATAAAGCAGGTGGCCTGGATTTAAAATCCTACAGGGCCCGTGGCTGATGAAGCATCTGGGCCACAAAACCAATCTCCCCTTACTACTTAACTAGAAATAAATTTAGGTATTAGTGGCGTCAATAGATAGCATAAGTATAACTTCAAATATAAATACTAATAGTAAAACTTTAAAAACTAAGGCTTAAGTTTAAAGTTGTTTCGTATCACAATGCCCATGTAAGTACCAGTATCAGTTATCATTTCTTAACACGTGAGCCATGTAAAAACTTTCAGGTACTCAGGGATATTATACAACTAGTGACAGTTTAAAATTGCTAAGAAATATTAATACTTATGCAAGTCAAGAGTTCATGTCATCATCCAAGGTTTATATCAAGGACATCCTCGACAGACCATTAATTGCAAGCAAGATATAGACAGAGATGATTAACACATTCACCCCTATTTCCGCTCAAAATTAAACAAATCAAAATAATCACAATACTTCAGATCAACATCGGCGCGATTGTTCTCAAGCATTGAATTTGAATTAAAGGAGCATGGCAAAGACTACAATTAATCAATAGAACCTTTGATTGATGTAGTTAGGCATCTGAATAGGGTACCATAGGTGCACAGTACGAATCTCAGGGCTGGCCCATCACTAATGTAGCCTTTTTGACTGCAAAACTGAAGTTGAATTTGGTTAAAGAAAAACTGACATTAAATCGTATTGATTGCGCGTTTTGTTAAATAAAACTCAGTCGATATTTGTGGATTTTGCACAAGTTTCTTCACCCTTTGATGACATCAATGACACAATTGGCAGCGAGTCCTGTCTACAAGACAACAGGTGCATCGCTCTGATCAACCTTCCATCAGAAAATAGATTTTAAATAGCATTTTTACCAAACGAAGTCTTTATTCTATAGCACACAAGCAGCAATATAACAAATTTCGTCTATGCAACTGGAACATACAATACGACTATTTGACGGATGTTGGCGTGTTCTTTGATTTCTGCCACAGGACACTGAGTATAGTGACAGCATCAATGGTGGCTGAGAGATGTTTGGTTGAGGTGACCTCACTGAATGATTTACCTCCAGAGTTATATCTGAAACAGTAAAGCGATATAGACAATAATGATAATAAAAATGTTAAACGTCCGTTTCCTCTTACAGGGATGATTTCAGAGACGTCAAATTAAATAAATTAAATAAAATGAAGACTGATCATGTACAACAAGAGACGTCCTCATGGATGGGGGGGGGGGGCGAGGGGTAGCGGGACAAATCTGAACAGAATCAAACAGCAAGCTTCAGATAATGGACAAGACACTCTATGATATGAAAATCTACAGGCTTATGATCCTAATTTATGTCAAAATAGAAAGGCTAAGGTACGATTGATCATGGATTAGAAAATAAAAATAAAAAACACAAAAACAGCAACTAAGCAAGGAAACTAGCATGTGCGTCTGTCACATGTGAATATATACGGATATAAAAAAAATTAAATTAAATTAAATTAATCCAAAAAATATTGGACTATTTTCAACTATTCAACCAAACAATTAATCAATCAATTACCGCAGTCAATTAGTCAGCAACAACTTCAACTTAATAGTAGATAATAGAATAACAGATAAATTAAAACAAAGTATGAATCAATAATAAAATGATAAGTGTTCAGCTAAATTATATAATAATTCTATTCAATAACGCATGATTGCACGACCGTCAGTCAACAAATAACGGAGAACATAAAAATATAAATTCTTATAGAGACAATAGTTTGTTGTAAATCCATCTCACAATAATAAAATAAGTAGCAAATATAGTAAGAAAAAGTGAACCAAAAAGTGGACAAAAGTGTAGCATAATTTTGTATTATTATTGTCTGTTATTATTGTCTTATTGTATTATGTCTTTAATTTATGAATAGCATAATAATAAACATACCACCTAAATATCTGTGCATTATCATCATGATATAGTATCGTCAATGCTTCATAAAACGGTGTTGGATCATATATAATTCCACAACGCACACTTAAGAGACTCTTGGAATTTTGAGCCCCCATTTACAACGTTAAATGGCGCTGGGGGTTTACTCGGACCCTTTCCTACATACATTTTGGGGTATTCTTGGCCTGAAAAAATGAATAACTACACTTACTTGAAGAACTTTTCTGTATCGCCATCAGTGATTCTCTTTGGGCCGTTACCATGTATCTTAACGACTTCTGCTAGCTCTGGGTTGTATGTGTATAGGGCTCTGTACTGCATGCGGCCATCCCGAAACAGTAGAATAAAGTGATTGGCATCGCTGTTCTGTATCTCCTGTGTTAATCAATCGATCAATCAATCAATCAATCAATCAATCATAAAATAAATAAATAAATAAGAAACTGATAAATATCGAAGAATAAATATACATAAATTTATCGATAAATCAGTTTATCGATTAATCAATCGCTCAAGAAGTCATTAAATTTTTATCAATAAATCTATCAAACATTTCACTAATACATTTTCGCTAATTAGCCCCAATCCTTTCTCTAATTGGGGCTAATTGAGAAAGAAAGAGCAACAATCTGCTTTAACTCAAATTCTTTTAGAATAAATAGAAAGTAAATGCTATCGGCTAAAACGAGTAAAAAAAAAAGATACAGACACACTGTTTGCTTTCAATCTTGCATCGAGTGCAGCAGCCGGCAATGTAGCAGCGGCAGCAGCTCTCAGCAAGGAGTCTAAGTATAAAATCCTATCATTAAAAGATTCATTTAGGTAGGTTTGAGTTTATTTAACGTCAAGGTTCAGAAGCACAAGGCTTCTCTTCAAGATGGCTCAACACAAGCTTATTACAGCTTTACTCCACAAAGCGTCCTGCAGTCTTTTACAGACCGTCGAGTCGGAGTTATCGGCCAGCAGCCGGCAATGAGTTGTAGACTGTTGGTATTGAGTTGTATTAATCATAATTGATTTGCCATTAGAAAACGATGGAATCAAAATATCGTAATATGGTAAACGATTCACATACGAACTTTATTTCGATGTGTTATTGAGTTATAAAAGGTGTCCTGAATCAACAGTTCACACATGAGAAGATACACTGAATTAACTGTAATTCTATAACATACAATAATCGACTACATACCTCAAGTACTTTGTTTTTAACGTCAGTGTTTACTGCTCCAGCCAAACAACAATGACTGATAGCATTCATTATGATGTGTCTGTTAGACTTCTGGCTAGGCTTAACGTACAGCTTGGGTCCTGTTAGATCAATCAGTCAATCAATCAATCAATCAATCAATTGAAATTGCGGCCGCCAGAAAACTGGATAAATACTGAGACCTAGCCAGTGAGTAGATTATTCCGAGATTATTCCGGTGGCCAAGGAGACAATGGGCCCGACGAACTCTGGTGGAGCTGATTTCATCAATGGTATTGGCAGACAGATTGCGCTACATACCTGGGATCAGCCAGAGACCTCTTTCATTGGCAGAGGCTCTCAATAGCTCTGCAGAGGTTTAATGTGATTTTTTTTCGCAATTGTTTTAATCTAGTCGATCTCGAGTAGCCGGGCCACGATTCATTCCGTTCTTAATGAATCGCTTTTATAAAACCCACCGGGCTGTTTACACACAGGGCAAAAAAAATTAAAAATTAAAAAATCAATCAACCAATCAATCAAACAACAATGACTGATAGCATACATTATGATATGTCTGTTAGACTTCTGGCTAGGCCTAACATACAGCTTTAGTCCTGTTAGATCCATCAATCAATAAAATTAATAAATCAATCAATAAATCAATCAATAAATCAATCAATCAGCAAGCAATCAATTAAGCAATCAATCAATCAACCAATCAAACAACAATGGCTGATAGCGTTTATTATAACACATCTGTTGGACTTCTGGCTAAGCTTAACATAGAGCTCTGGTCCAGCTAAATCATTCAATCAATCAATCAATCAAACAATCAATCAAATAACAAAATTTGACTACTTAAGAAAATTATTGAAATTAACTAACACTCCAGTCTCAAAGATGGTGAGCTGCGATCGAGTGAACATCATTTTAGTTGTGAAGAGCACAATCGAGTGAACATCATTTTAGTTGTGAAGAGCAATTGACTATAACTAAATTATTCTGGATATCTGGATATACATGTACAATACATACTTACAATACAGAAAATACACCTTACAATAATTATTCTACTTCAAATTGACAAATTATATATGTAATGATAATTTGGAGTGAGATAATCTGCGTCAACAGACAGACGTATTGATGTCAATATAAACTTGTAAAACTTGGTGGCATAGTTCTGGTGACATCTAATGTTTACGCCTATTTAAGTTGAATATAATTCTCATAATTACCTGCAAAGCAAAAAAACATGTCTAAATGACAATATATCACAATGAAATGAATAGATTTTTAAACCTACCAGTGTAGGCCTCGGTAGCTTGTTCTGCATCAATTCCTCTTAGATCACCGCTACTCGCTCCTGATCCTACTGAATCATACAATATAACTACAATACACTAGAGAAATTTACATTCAGCAGATTTCATCATAGAAAACATTATATCAATATTTCGGTTTGAAGAATCTAATACAAAATTCTACCTGAATTGACCCGACCTTAATAAATATAATACGATAAATATCACAGATGAGAAGATTTTTAACAATTACGTTTCTATATACCTCTTTCTTAAAGTACCGTACTAACATGCATTTTATCCCTTTTTTGCCCAAGGCCACTTACAGCCTAGGGCACTAAAAAAATTATATAAAAATATTCATAGGCTCCTATAAGAAAAAAATAATATAATATTCATAGGCTTATTAATTATAAGTAAAAGAAGAATTAAGTACATTAAGATTCTAAAATTTTTCAGAATAAAGATCAATTTCTTTGGCAGAGGATAGGGAGAGCGGAGGATACATTTTATATAGTAAGATTTTCAATAAACTGTAGCAAAGAAAACAAATTAATGGTCGTTCCTGCTAATATTTTCGATCGCTATCATGCCACTCCCACTGAAGTCGAAGTTCAAATATGTAATCAGAGATCAAACACCATTATATTCATAACCGTACAGCGATATTTATGCCTGGTCCGGATTTTATCATTACTATCCATTACGTATTAGATCCTGGAAACTTGAGTATATTGAGGATACTTGAGACTTAGACCAACTGAAAACTGCACATGTTTCGTAAAAGCCAACTAACGCAGACACTTCATACTGAGGATGGCAACGGGGAAACCACCTTGGAAGTCAGAATATACATTCCCCAGAAAAAGGTTACATTTTAGGTGTCGTCAAGGTATAGCCTTTTTGATGGGATCAACTTGATGATCAATGGAGTGCTAATTAGTAAGCGTGATAGCAGACTGTGCTTCGTGCCTTGAATATGTGCCTTGAATAGAGAATATGTGCCTTGGACCTGCCATTTAGCAGCGCACTAGAGATAGATCGCTTACGTGTTGGACCCGCAAACAAAAGAATAGAAAAATCGAAAGCTGCAGCAGCACATATTTAGTAGAAACCGACTTATGCAGTCACTGGTTAAGGAGACCCATCAGAAAACAGAATTGTCTCCAAGAAATATGGCATATAAACTATACAATTATAAGCCATGGACCTGCCATTAGGCAGTGCACTGAGAGAGAAAGAGAGAGAGATCTCTTACGTGAAATTCTCAAAACTCGGTTGCGTCTTAAGGACACCAAGAAAATGACAATTACTGAGTACAATTACTAAATATTCTGCAGTAGGCATCATATTGTCACAGATCTATTAGACTAATAATACACATAGCTCACTAATAAGCAACAATAACAATGCTACTGTCGTCCATGACATTATCGAGGAATATGAATCCCACGTCAATCTGATAAGTAAAACAGGTGAAGAGGCCAAGATGCAAGCTAAAATCCAGGAATCCAGACCAATGAAGCATAATACAACATCAAAACACACATATAAAAATAAACCAAGTGAGTTAGTAACTGTCTTCATACAGCATACCTATGATACATTTATGTCAATCAATGGGGTCTTTAGAGGGAGTTTATTTCTGTATATTTACCAAGACACGCTCTCGCGACAAGATAGCCAAATTAGGAAGTGAAATCCCGGCTTTCTCGCTAGATAGAATACAATATTATTATTATTGACAAGACGCTGACCTGGTGTAGGGGGTCGCCGGTGTGTCAGTCCACCGAACACAAGATTAGTGCTCTCTGATCTCACGGGTACGGAGTCCATTCTCTCTATACCTACACACACCACTATTATCATATTCATAAGTATAATTTATAACTTGATCATGCGGCTCAAGCTTCGTTGCAATGACTAATGTGCCAAGACATTGCACTAATGTGCCAAGACATAGCACTAAGTCTTGAGTTAATTTGACCTGACTGGCCGAAGAGCTGGTCGTTGGTTGATATTTTGGCAGTAGCTAATCATCTAGTTATGTCACAGCGACTTTAAACTCAAACTACCAACCGAACAACCAAATTAATAATAATAATTGGACTAGAACAGAAATTGCACTAGGTAGTCCTGCCTGCTTAAAACTTGCGCTCTGCCCTGCGTGTACCAAGGTCATAAGTAGAGGTCTCGGAGACACAGACGTTAATCATCTTATCATGACACAACGTCAATAAACCTCAACCACATACAAATGTGTCTCTATGCCTTATGCTAGTCTCCTGATGCTCAAATACAACTCAATATCACAACTACAATTATGTGCTAAAAATGAATTCTAAGATTAACGAGGTAGTTTTTCATTTCTGCATTCAGCAGAGATCTGCACTAGTGGCCTCTTAAGAACACATTCAGTTTTCGTGTGGCCTGTTGTCCAATTTTCTATACAGAACACAGGAATTATGTACAAATTCTTAATTACAAACTTCATAAAATAAATATGTATGAATGTAAACTTTATTGAAACAAATAAATTTAATAATTAGCTGAAATAGACGCACCCTTAGCTGTTTCGAGACCAGGAGAGCCCCTCCCCACTCTATTCACATCATCAATAGAACCCTTCATGTGGGGTATGGGTGAGCACTCTTTCTCCCCCCAGGCAAGTGGGGGTTGACTCTTAGGCCTCGCCACCCTGGCCCCCTTGTGACGTCTCATGACGGGTGGGGGATGGGCTGACCCCCTTCCTCCCCCTGTATCATCATCGTCATACTCTGAGGTTTTACGCTGTAGGTATGTCTGGTAGATAGCGTCCCTCCGAGCTCTCTCAGCGGCTCGCTTACGATCTGACTCCTCCTGCTTCAATCTGTAGGGTCAATAGCCCTAATGTGTTAGTGAATAGATTGTCACAACATAAATAGTAATAATAATAAGAATAAAGGTTTAACGTCTGTTTTCTAATCCAGGGATGTTGCTAGGACGTCTATTATTAGCAATATATCTTAATCCAGGTGCAGTGTACACATCTCAGCATATGTACACCTTGTGCACTAAAAAGTAAGCCAAACTTTACTAAATTTTAACTTTAACAATTTATTAAAACTTGAACTATAGTTATTAATTATAAATTTTAAATGAAAATGTGTACCAATTTCTTTCATGCCACTTAGAGTTTCTTCAAATAAAATACTAAATAAGGACTTTTTTTGTTTTCATATCTCAAAATAAGCATTTTTGTTTAAATAAACAGTTCGGATTACTTTTAATAGAACTATACTGTATTTTTAATTGTATTGTAAAGTTTTAATGTATGATCAAATCCAGAGGAGAACAAAAACTTCAAATTTAATGACGCTTATAATAGTTAAAAAAATATTCATAATTATAATATAAAAATTAGGAATACAACATTAACAATACACACTAAAATACACAATAATGTGTAAATAACAGCAACAACAACAGCAGACATTATTGAGGATCGATCATTCCCAGTAATATAATATGTTTATTATGTCTAGAAATCTGTCATAACGCAGAAAACACACAACAGACACCTAGCTGACAACACCATTTTGAAAACAACATTTTAAAAATTGAGATAAAAAATTCACTAAATTAACAATTGCTTTATACAACCTTCTTAAGATAAAATTTCTGTCAATCTAATGAGTCTTAGAGTCTATAATATAATGTAATGTAAGTATATATTAAGTATTTTCAGAGAGAGTCTTTACAGAGAAATGATTACATCTAACACTTTTAATTAATTAATACCATATATTATGTTTAGAAATCGCTACGCAATTTAGTCACTTACCAATAATACCGGTCCTGTGTATGTCCGAGATTTTACACTCTAATCGGCTAGTCCGGGATTCGAACCGACACTGTTTTGTTTTAGCCATGTTTTTTTGTCAATTAAACATGATGCTACTAAAGCTAAATCCCTGAGCTATTTTTACTGTAACTGAATCGATAAACTCACACCTGAATTTCAATCATAACTTAACACTAAATAAGGATGAGTGATTTGGTATTTTGATACATTTAATTCTATCTCTGTTCAAAAGCAATGCTATTAGATGCCATAAACTGAAAATAATTTCTAATTGTATTGTGTTCTTATTGTAATTCTTTGTCGTTGTTGTAATTCTGTCATTTAATTCTATGCAACAAGGTACATTTTAAATTAACCCTATTACTCTCACTAATGCACTTTCTCTATGACTTCTGCCTTGCATTGTCACAAACAGAAACCATGTGACCGAAAACGGACCTTAAAAGAGAACTATTTACACTAAGATGCCAATTAATAAAGAGAAAGTACTGGATAGCATAGTTGTGAAATACAGCAAAGTAGAAATAAAATACAGTAAAACACAAGTATTTTTTCAAAAATATAAAATACATAAATTACATGACATACGGCAAAGTAGAAATAAAATACAGAAAAATACATGTATTTCTCAAAATATATATATGAATACATAAAATACGTATTTCACAACTATGTTGGAAAGTATTTAATAGCATTCATTGACCGAATCATTTTATAATATTATTATTATTATTTTCTTTCCTTCATTATCTTCCTTTCACCCTATTACATAATTTAAAATTCAACGAAATAAGTAATGGTCATTATTTAACAATTACTTGAGCAGAAATGAGAGCTCTATAAGTAAAACAAACCTTAACGTTTCTCTGGCTCTGCTCTGTTGTAACTCGAGATGCATTCTCTGGAACTCCATCTGCTCTTTTCTCTTAATCTGCTGCTCACACAACTTCTGCTTCCTCTTCTCCATCTCATCGACCTAATTACGTCAAAAATACAATACAATAGGGTTAAACATCAGTTTCATAATCTGACTGACGACGATATCAGCGACGTCAAAAACATGTTTTTAATAAGTCGGACATAAAATCATAACGCGATAATCATAGTCATACAAAGTTTAAGTTTGTGATCAATAGAACAGAGTGCATTGGAACGGGAGCTGATCTCAATTAAGCATTAAAGCAGACATGTGAAAATTGCCATTAATATATGGAGATCAAAACTCCCACATATTCAATAGGATTGTACGATAAAAATGTGCCTAACTTCAAAATCTTAGCAGCCACAAACTACATACTAATTGCTTTCAGCTAATTGATAGGTGACACACAAAAGGAATGGAAGGCTGCTGGTGTTACACATACAAGATTTACTCTCCAATGACTTTGCCTGGAATCAAACGAAGATCTTCAGAGAAAAATAAGTGTGTAATACGATATATATATATATTCGTTTATTTGAGTTTGAAATCTGTCATAACGCAGAAATCATACAAACAGGCATATAGTAGACAAAGCAAGGCAACGTCAAAACATAGAACTAATAGGCCTAGAGATAAACAATGCAATATAAGATATGCAATAGGTGTCAAATAGAATTGTCACATAATTGAAAATCTTTGTAGATAGTCAGTTAATATATCAATAAAGGAATAATAATTATTAATCGAGCATAAATATTTAGTTAAACTGTAGCCTAACTGCTATGTAACCACTCTGAGAATTTGAAAGATATTATGGACACAAATAATACGTCTTATAAGAATATATAATAATAATCAAGGTTTAACGTCCATTTCCTCATCCAAGGATGATGTCAAGGATGTAAAGTGTTGCTAAGTAAACGATATTCATTAAGTTAAATTGCCTCGTAAAGGCCGTAAACGATATAAATGCTAATCTTACCACATTTGGATCATTTGGGTCCTCCCCTATAACAAGCATCAATCCTGGTTTATGTTCAACTTTCTCATTGGTCGATTCTGTTCCCGCATCTGATTGGCCAACGCTCTCCTGTTTGTCTATTTTCTGCGATTCACTTTTACTCATATTACTGCTTCCTCCGTCTCTAGCAGGGGAGGTCCTAGTTTTCCCCCCGCCCGCCTCCCTGCGTCTGGATGGAACCCTCCTAGGGGGGTGACGAGGGGGGCCGGTGGTTTCACCCCCAAAACTGACAAAGAATCCTGCCGGTTCTGACTCACTCGCACTCTGCTCTGAGGAAAGACTCTTAGTGCTGTCTGTCTCTCTACCGCCTGAAATAACATACAATTTTATTTACTAGACATTTATTATTTATTTATTTACACTAGATCTCTAGGATTCATACATAAGCAGACAATGGCGAACAATGCACACACCAATTGATAGACTAGTAGAGTTATAGAACTAACACAAAGAGTCAAACATTATTAATACTAATTACACAGAACTTTAATACATGTATATTAATCAAGTATATTCTTAAATTGTAACATGCACTAGAGTGCAGTCTCTTGTTAAATTTCAAACACAATTATTTTTGTATTATATATAATTGTGTTCATTGTGGGAAACCCAACGGAAGCAGCATGCTCAATACACTACTGTATTTGTGAAAGCCACAATACGATTTAATACATGTATGTACAATGTACATATATTCAACTATGGCAATGGTACGACTAACCAGTGGGACAGCAGACTACAAAAAAATACTAAAAACAGAAACTAAGAAAGGAAACCATGTAAACACATGCAATTGACATGCGTGGAAATAAAAGAATATTTGTATTACTTCCCAGATTTAGATCCCAGACACTTCAGAATAGACCAACCGAAAGCTGCACGATATGAGTGCCTGTATTTCGTAGAAACTGACTAATGTAATTCGTGAGGAAAACAATGGGAAACCACCTCACGAACCCTTACTTCCTTTGAGCGAAAGCGTAGTTTCAGGTTTGGAGTTTGGGTAAATTCGTGGCAATTGAGCATCTCAATTAAAGAGTGTTGTGCAATGGATATTACCTGTAATAATAAACTTAAACTTAATTCTAATTATTGTAACTCTGTAGCTAATTAATGTTGAAATTAACCATGTGAAACAGAACCGTGATTTGGGAGTAATTGTTGATTCTAAGGTCAAGTTTTCACCCCACATTGCCAAGATTGTTTCTGAACGAAAGCAAAGGAGTTCATTACTTTTTTTTCAGAGCATTCCTAACCATGGAGCTGAAATTTTTAGTCATTGCCTATAATTCCTATATTCTTCCACTTATTGAATATTGCTCTCCCGTATGGTCCCCGCATTCTG
>JAQFZF010000762.1:0-16081 GCA_034695365.1 Enchytraeus norvegicus | reverse complement strand
GAAATCTCTGGAAATGACCCGGGGGTCTGAGTTTGCACACCACTGCTCTATATGTAAATAGTAATAACTACAACATTTAGACGTGAATGATATCGTCATTAGAGGATGGAACGAGTGGCCGATTCAGAACTTTAACATATCAGTTGAGTCACTTGAGTGAACGACTCAAATTCCGTAGGTTCACAGTTCGAAACCCAGAGCTCATCTGTCACTGTGTAGCCGACTGTTATGCTCAGGAACTGACTTTTGATTTGACTTATAGTCTTTCAAACCTTAAAAACATATTGAGCAAGATAGTTCATAATGTACAGTCATGAGCGTAGATGAAATTAAAATGTGGTGATGCCATATCGCTAAATATGAACTGGTATGATACTGTGCATAGAGAGGGGTCGTCACCCCCCATACAAAGACCTCCCAGATCTTAAAGTGGTGGTGCCCATCACCATAACCCTCAAAAAGTGGTGGTGCCCGAGCACCGCCGGCACTAAAGATAACTACGCTTAGCATACTGTTATTTTCTATAGAAAAGCTTTAGTGATGACTAAAACATTTGGACCTGATATCGCCATCAGATGATGTGAAGAACTGTAAACCCTTAAAAACATATTGAGTCGAAGAACTGTAAACCCTTAAAAACATATTGAGTAAGTGACCTACATTTGAAGGTATAAAGGAGCTAGCTAGTGTGAATATCGACCAGAAGAATATTCCGCCAGCCATGATGTATTTACGAGTGTATCTGTCACCGAGGTAACCAAACACAGGTGAAAGTAGCATGTAACTGATGACAAATGATGTTTGGATGAGACCGTCTGATTTAAGACTTACATCGTAATAAGCCGTTACTTCGCTAAGTACTCCTAAAACATTTACAGCAAATAAGCGTACACAGATGAGCATAGGTGGTCAGCATACAATAGAATACAATATAGCATAATTTCATCATCTGACGACGATGTCAGGGACGTCTCCAACAACATAAGCAATTTATTAACTGGTCCACTCAACGCCGTTAGCAAGTCTCACAAGTGCTGAAAGAGAACAGTGGTCAAACAAGGTGCAAGTCCATTTATCCATATCACCGAAAATAATACTACTATAACTATTACATATGAATAATGTAAGATAGTAATTATAATAATTATAATAATTATATACATCTATCATATAGATCTATTAGCAGAAATAAACATAAATTTAAATATTTTACTTTCCACACTGATTACAGTGATTATGCCTTCAACCACTTCGCAACAACCCTCATATCATTGTCAGTTGATGAAACAGATGTTAAATTCATCACTGACATCGCCTTCAGGTTAGAAAACGGACAATAAATCCTCAGTGAATTGCAAAATTTTGTCAGTTGTTTTGCGTCTTATACCAACCGGCTATGGAATATCTGTCCATATAATTGAGGAGGTTGATTAATGTCAGTACAGCCATGGATATAATATTCCTCATCTTTGTCGGGGACGTCGATTCATCCCTTAATCTTTCTAGATCAGCTTCGGTGCTTTCCACGAGACTTGACGCCGTTGACTGAAGGAAAGATGACTGATTGCGCCCTCGTGGAGCGGTTGGTGGAATGTTTGCAACATTTGGATGAGATTCGGTAGTAAAGGAAAGTTCATCCTCCTCCACTAGTTGTCTTAGGTCGTCTCCCATGATTCTAAAATATAAAATGAAAGAGAAACTATATAAGCGTAATAGCGTACAAAAAGAATGAAAGTGTAATATAATCTATCCAGTGCACTGCCACGTGCCAGGTCCAATAAAAAATTCATACAAAATCAACTATCTCGCTCTTTAATGAGCACACCATCGACCAACCTAATAAGTCCGTCTCATCACAAAGACTTTGCTTTTCCACACCTAAAATGATGCCTCTCTTGAAGGAAAATATAGGTATCTGAGGTAGTTTTCCATTGCCTTCCTCAGTATCTGCATTAGTCGGCTCTTACAAACACATGCAGTTATCAGATGGACTATTCTCAAATATCCCGGACCCAACACGGGAATGTAATATAATAATGCCGCATTAATGTCGATCAAATAAAGTGCTGAAATAGTCAATTCTAAGGTCGTGTTTAGTATTTTCACAGACAATTTCTATTCCGGTGGCTGGTCTTCGAGACTGCTTTCCAAACTCAGATGTTGTGACAGTGACTGTACACGCGACCAAGCACTTTTTTTTACAGAGAAACTCACAATTTTAAGATATTTTCTGCTAAATTAATGAAATTTGCACATAATATCTATTTTGCTGATAAATATTTACCAAAAATGAATAACTGAACATTGACTAATTGACTTCATCAAACTAGGTGAAACAATTGACACCTTCTGTCAGCTCAGCTCATAAAATAGCTTATTAATCCGAATGCAATTTCAAGTAAAAAAAATGAGGATCTCAAAAATGAATATATAAGTAACACAAAAAAAAATCTCTAAAAATGTTATATTTAGAATAAAGTATATTCGCAGTATAAATACCCAAAGTTGCTGTGCTGTTTATTTTAACACTTGTCTCAAGAGATGAGGAGTTATTATGTGTAATTAGCTGCGGATAATTGAAGCCTAATTAACTGATCCATTAACATTTAATTGCCTAATTACAAGAATTTCTAAAAGTGTCATAAAGTTATGATAAATCAAAACAAGGCAGCAACAAAAAGTAAACAAAAACATTGTCTAAGTGTCCCTATCATTGAAGAATTACTGGCAAAGTCTTGTTTCTAAATGAATTAATTTCATTTCTTTAACTATTGAAAGGAAATTCGATTTATAATTTAGGTATTTACATTTTGTATGAAATTTGTACAAAGAAAGAGCAAAATAAATAAATAAAATAATAATAATAAATGCCTCATGAATATTCAGTGCCTTGCCTCCACCAATCAGAATTGAGTATCTCGGAGATTTAGCGACAAATAATAAACTAAAGAACTGTTAACAAGGACAATCACCTGATTATTTTATAAAATTCTTCTTCTTCTTTCAGTTGTCCTGCCGGTTGCCAGCTTTGACGGTCATGGTTTTCCAAATATCTCTGTCTCCAGCAAATCTAATCCTTTCTACTTATTCAACGTTCATCCATTCACTGAGACTCTTAGTATAGGTAATTCTTATAGGTAACGTCCCATTAAATTTTGTCAATAGTACCGTTTCCGTAAAGAGCGCACCGTACAGAGAGTTCTGGTACACTATTAACCAGCAGGCCAACCGGTGGCGTTATTATTTTTCTGTAGTCTGAGCTGGGTTTGAACCCACGACTCTTCAATCATCTTAGGCTTGAGCGCACCACGCTAACTACTAGACTATTGCTACCCGCTGTATTCTACTCTTCGCTGATTGGTCAAAGCATCGCATAAATCCATGATTGGTCAGACAGTCACAAATTGACTGAGAACCACGAGCACTTTAAATGACGATAGGTCCATGGACAGTGGTACCATCTCACCGTATCTCAGGATATATTGGGCTGCCAAGATGGCGGCCTTTGGGGAATTAACATTGTTTGAGACTGGAAATGTTTTTGGGAGAGGGCATCACTGCTGCAGTGTCCCAATGAATTACAATGTTCCACTGAAAGTAGTTTAATTTGTTGAAACTGAAGCCAAACTAGAAATAAAGGAATGAAGTGCAATACGTCTACAATAACTTTGACATAATAATTATAGGATGTTGGTTGGTAGCTATTACTTACTAATAACATAACGTTTTGTCAGAGACCTCGGGGAGGGCCGAGGGGTCTGTAACGCAGCATTCTCAGCATACCCTGGCCCAGTCTACTGGCGCCGCCACTGAGTTTTTATTTTAATTTTTATTCGTATATTCTCACATATGACAGAACGCACATGTCAGTTTCCTTTCATAGTTGCTGTTTTTGTATTTCTTGTTGACACTCCATCACTAATCGTAGCCTACCTTTGACTTATTAGCGCTTCAATAGCCACTAGCGCAGATACACGATTCGCCTTCCACCTTCCAGGCACCGAAACGCACCCTTCCCCAAGGGTGCCGGGGACGTTTGTCGACTGAACTGGGAATCGTTCCCACGCCTTACGCCACGCCTTGCGATTTATAAAATTGGTAGTCATCATGATGGCATGATCCCCCTCCCCAGACGACCTGAGGGGGGGGGGGCGGCAGCCATGTCTCCTCTTGATTCTTTGTAAATGTATCATATTTTGCATATTAAAATACTCGTTTTACAATCTCCTCCCGTTCGATTTTGTATTAACATGAGAAAAACGTTGTCAGAATGTCCCTCAGAACAAATGAGGACATCGAAATCTGACAATATTGAGGAAGCAAAGCAAAGGCCCCAAGATTTTAGCTCAGCGCGCAATATTTTAAATAAAGCGTGCAGCAGTTGTTTTGCGGCGCGCAATGTTCTGATTGAAGTGTGTAAATTTTGTGAGCGGGGCGAGCAAATGCTTTTTTGTTACTTTCTAAAGAAATGTTGCCCCCCTCAAAATTTTCTAGAACCGCCACTGAGCTGGCCACCACTTCTTTTCATACAACAACAACACTGCCAACTATACCTACATTTTAGAATCGAGGAGGGGAGGGGGGGGGAGGGGGGGGGGGAAGGGCGGTCCCCCTCATCTCGAGGGCTAATATGCAACTTGTAGTACAGATTTGCCAATCAACCAATCGCAGCGCTTGAAATTGACATTTCTAAACCTGTGATTGGTTGTTTAGGGAAAATTAGGGTTATTGGGTGGATTGTGATTGGTTCCTGACAAATCTGTACCACAGTTCTGATAGATGCATCCCGAGTGGGGGGGCATGGTCCCTTGCCATCTATAGGCTACCCGCGCCAGTGCAAGGCTCTTTCAAGAATTAACTGTAAGTAAAGAAATCAATACCGAGTATCATAGACCTATCTATACTCTGTTTTGCAAATGTTCAGAGCAAAATTCGCTAGGGCCATTATTACGGACCAACCAAGTTGTACAAGTAGCATTTAAAATAATGTCTGATGTAGGCCCACATCTGACGTCCCTGACATCATTTTGGATGAGGAAAGGACGTTGAACCTCTATCTATATATTACTCTTTCGTGACTTTATAACTTTCTCAACCATCACACAAAATTAATGTACAAACAATAAATATTATTTTTTAAACGATTTATTCTGATAAACTTTATGTTGGTCTACAATGTCACTCTACATAGACTATAATTATTCAAGTTACTTCAATGGGATTCCACAATAATTACTTTTCAAATTAATAAGATTAAAGATAAGAGCGATCCTTTGAAAAATTACGAAGAAAATGTGAAATTATATATAGAATTGGGACCATAAAAAGATCGTCAATATTACGTCTGGAGCCTGGACCTTAATGATGGGGAGGGAGTAGGGCCTTGATGACGTCATCATTGGTAAATATTTATCACCTTTAGTTCCTCAAGCATCAATATTGCATATATAGGCCTATCTCTTCGCAAAACCGCACTTATTTTGCTAAACCATACATTTTCTTTCCATAAAACCCAAGATTTGCTCACAAACTGTCTTTCTTTCTGTGAATGGACAAGAATTTTTCACAGAACAGCAATGCCGAAAAAGTGATGACGTGAATTTCGTAATAATGGAATGACTTTGTAAGAAGAGGTCGACCTAAGATTGTTGGATGAGATTGTGACGTTGACAGGGAAGAAGCTAGAAGGATTGATGATTCTGACCCAAGGCAGATGAAGGTAGAGAGAAATTTCGAATGTATCCAGCAGAGGTCGTCTTACGGCCTGACGACACTAGGTAACAAGGCAAGGAATGAATCCAAAAGGGATTTAATACCAAATGTTATTAAATTTTAAAGCAAGTTAAACATAATCATCATTTCAATATAGATAATAATGTCAAGTACAACATTCAAGATAATAATGGTCTGCAATATCTTCACGTTAAGGGTTCCACACAACAAAAAATATGCTACTTTAAGAATAAGAAGTATTTTAAATAATCATCAGCAAACCGAATCGAAGTATTTGTTTAGAAATTTCATGCACAAGAATTTTAGTAGTCAAAGTAGTCAATGATGATGAATTAAATTCTTTTTTCTACAAGTAGACCGTAAGTTTATGAAGTCCTCATAGGCTCTATGAAGCTTAAAGTTGGAGGGAGAGTGCCATGTCCCCTCTAAATCGGCCCCAAACAGAATTAAAGTATTATGTTCTATTATTATTTCTACTATATTGTCCCGGTTAGATAGCGTAGTCGGTAACACGCTTGGACGATAAGCAGAATATCACGGGCTCGAGTCCCAGGTGGATTCGTCTCTGACGGCATCCGTCGATAAGGAAACAGACAATAGGCTTGGCTTTTATTTATTAGAGTTAGCACTGCCGACTAGCATTGCCTTTATGAGTAGGCTTAAAGGAACAGAATTTAACAGAAGAACAGAGGAGGTGTCTTCGGACATAACCTCCCCCCCCCAAACATTCGCAAAAATATTGCAGACCACTTTTAATAAGCACACAGCACGAGTGATAACAAACAACAAGCTCGTATAGTAACAACACCAGCAACATCATCACAATACGACAACGACCATGATTTAAATCTATTGTTGTTTCTCTAGTAATACGCAAATAAATAATAACAGTAATGATAATACTGTTGCAGCTAAGCTACTAAATATAAAGAGAAGATTAAGATATTTAACAGAATGAGAATTATGCTTTTGAAATAGTATGCCATGCGTTTAATATATCATGTGTAAACCTAAAAAACCAGTGATTGTTGAAATTAAAATAATAAATTGAAAATTAAAATATCAGAAAAAATTAAAGGCTAAACATACCAAACAATAAACATTTTGTTAGAAAGTATGCCATGAACCTGACATAAGACTGTTCAATGAATGAACCTTCTATCTCTCTAAATAATGTGTCAACGCGGAACGTAGCGATCATGCTATTCCAGAGCAATCAATATAACGCTAAAGAGTAACATATCTAAAGAATAAAGCAAGTTGAGTTCAGACCTGTAAAAATATTGGACTAGAATTGAATACATTGTATGATCGAGTATAATTACAATATTTACATTTGCACTACATACAATACCGTGTTGGGTCCGGTAAACTTGAGAATAGACTAACTGACAGCTGAATGTGTTTCGGAAGATTTGACTGAAGTGGATACTGCAGTAAAGGGCAGAATAGTCTTGGGCATTGCTTCTGTGTACTAGACCAATTGGTAGGCCAATTCCAGACTGGCTGAGGCCTTGTTATATCGTGTGTGGTTTATGGCAGGCTAGACTAATTTGCCCTTCACTGTTCTAAAAAGCGCCTCTGAGATACCTAGTACATAAAGGCGCTATTAAATGTCATTTTTAATACATAATTTTGTATTCAAGTACAATGCATTAAACATGTATGTCAATGTAAAATAAATGTAGATACATGCACAATTGCACATCACTTCTTCAATAATTGTTCACTTTTCACAAAGCACAAACACAAGCTTGTTAGCAAATCACTTAGCAATATTCAACTAGATATAGTACACTAACACGAGACTAATACAATATGAATCTGTCTATAATACTTTCACACCTGTAATATACTGTTATATTTAATATATAGTCAAGTAATAATTGTAAATGACTGTTCTTGAGTGTATTGATTCAACTTCTTGGGTGTATTGATTCAATTAAGCTTCACTAATACTCGTATTTCCTGAACACGTACAATACATTCTAAGCCAAAACAATACATTCTAAGCCAACCCTTACCGTCCATCTAATCAATAATGATAAGTCAAACTTATCACCCTAATCTTTATCCAAAACAGTAGTTGTTGTTGTTGCTCACCTACGGCCCCAGCCTGTGGCACCGACTCCCTCCATCCATGTCAGTGTAAGTTCAAGAACCGATGTCTCTGATATCGTCGCAAATTATGAAACGGACGTTAAACCGATATTGTACTGTATTGTCAACTTCGACACTACTCAGCTGCATGTTATTACATATGGCTTAATGCGTACGGCTTGTATCATGCTTTATTTTTTTTCCAAAGTAGTCGTCAGATGATAAAACGGACTTTAAATTTGATTTACCGAAATCTCTATTCCATCTAGATCTATCATCAAACACATATTTCTTCCTGCTTTAAACTCTATCGCTTAAACAAACCGTCATGCCCACCAAAATTTTCAGACAAAACCAATCTATCAAATCAGGCAATCTCATCGCTTACTTTCAAGTTGCAAATTTAAAACGGATCCATATTCTATTTTTGTGCCAGTACTCAGCCGATCTTCGTTCTCTTTCAAATCTAACCCCCCTTTAAGCCCGTCATTCAGTTACCATGGTGGCATCTCTTTTTTATAAATAATGATAATTAAATCAATTCAATATAATACAATAAGATGAGAAATTAACGTCCGTTTTCTCTCCCGAAGGTGATGTCAGGGACGTAGCAGACCCCTTCCAATCACTCAAACAAGTCGCCACCATCACAGCTCGATTCTGACATCATTTTTCCTCTTCCGAAGGCGATGTCAGGGACGTAGCATGACTCTTCCAATCACTCAAAGGAGTCCCCACCACCACAGCTTGATGCTGACATCCCTTTCCGCCCATTACTATTGGATCTCTTCAGACTGCCCCCGCCCGCTCCTCCGCTCCCATTAGCTGATGCATGATGACGGGACAGACTCGCTGACCCGTGTCGAGCCCTGTGTGACCCCCCGTTGGAACATGCCCCGCCCACTCCTCCGATATCCCCGCCCCCCATGGACTCTCGATCAGTGGGGGAGTGCAGGCTGCCTATGGAGAGGCTGGACATGGAGGAGGAGAGGTTGAGGTTTGAGGAGATGCCGAGTGAGCTGGGGTAGGTGTTGTGGATGTCGAGGTCATCACCAGGCAGACAGGTCTCTACCATGGCCTCCAGGCAGTTCACGAACAGCTCTGCGTTATCCTGATTCTGTGTAGTCTGTATAATAAAGCATCAACTGCAAGAATTGTATTGAAATAATTATTGGCGAAGCATACGAGAGCCAACATGTATTCACAAGTGTAATAACGTACAACTAACTATAGAAAATATGGGTGTGTAATTAGCTCCTAGAACCCTTGCACTTGTTTAATATCTAATTCAATCTCACATAATTAGAAAAGGTAAACTAATATATGCATGTAAGAGGCTAATAATGCCACTATTGACGATGTAAACATTAAACCAACAGGTAAAGACTTTGTAAAGGAAATATGACACTCTCAGAGGGATTCTTGCCTCAGAGTGTAACATTGCATACTCAAGATTACGGAGCAAAACCACAAAGGGTGTGGTATAGTTGCCTGACGACTAAGGGTGTGCTCTGCACTCCTCTAAATCAGGGGAGGGGGGTCCATCCCACAAATATATTTGTGGGATTTGTACCCAATAAATCGGCCCAAATTAACCATCATTGCGTTTTTCCCCTAATTTCGTATTCCCCCAATATTCTGGAAATTCGACCAAAAATTTCTCCCACCCCCCCCCTCCAATTTCTTTAGGTAGCGCAAGTTGCGCCAGATGCTATATGGATTGGACGCCCCTGCTCTTAGCGAGAGGATAGAGGGTGTCAGCACCATGGCTGGACGAACAACAATGAGATGAAAATCTCTACAGAGATTTTTCATCTGTACAGAGATGAAAAGATTTTAAAACTTTAATTTAGGCAAAATAAAAAATATCTTAGCAACAATCATAAAAGAAGAAAAAATATGGTCGCCTTTAAGTAAGATAATATCTAAATGCTAAATTTTAAAACAACATTGGACAACGTGTAACTTATAACTTAATCAAACTGAATTTTCTGAAAGGAAGATAAGCATACCATACCTTAGTAAAGGGTCCTGCAAATCTCCATAAACCGCCAAATCCAATACCTGCACAAAATATATGAGTGAACATACAGTAATATTAAAAACACATTATAGTACAGTTATACGTTAATATAATATAAAAATATATAATTAATCATTTAATAAAAATATATAATATTCTGCATTAAAGAAGGTAAAGGTTGTGTGCTACATTCGTTACCGAACGTAGGCGCGGAGCTGATCCCGATCCTGGGCGATTACAGCACACAGGTGACATAGTCATTAATCTGACGCTGAGGTCGCCAGCCTCACTGTATACAATCCAATTCTGATAATTGTATCATATATGCCAGACCTGTGGTAACCTTTGCAATCTTCCGAAGTAGTCACCTACTACGTACTAATTGCTTCCAATTATCCGACCCACAAAGGGATGGTGGGCTTGGTTGGCCTGTTGTACATCCGAGAGATTTTGCTCTCTGATTGACTCGACCAGTAATCGAAACCCGGACCTCATACGCAAAACTCCATATAGACTGACCGACGCGCTAACCGAGTGAGCCACGGCGAGTCGGAGACGTATTCTGCATTAGTAGGTCTATAACACTCAAGTGTTTGATCTGAGAAACTGAAGAATAGACTAGCAGAAACTGCACGTGTTCCCTGTCGGAAGTCTCCAGCATGCTTGATTGATAAACAATAGGTCACGAGTTGCAGTCCCAGTCGGGTCCGTCTTTGAACATGTCTATGTGATACAGAAACATCACTAGAGAAAATACTAAGCTACTAACTCTGTAGGTAGGATAGCTGCTGTTGCGAAGCATCCTCACAAGCTATCATGTTCTTGATGATGGTCTGTACAGCGTTCAGTATGACCTGATCGTGGCATAGAGATAGCACGCTGTTGATCTTAGCATCCAATAGGCTGTGTCTGTTATCACAATCAATCAATCAATCAATCAATCAATTGAATCAATCAATCAATCAATCAATCGATTATGAATGAAATAATTAATAAATCAATTCAAATCCCTATCCACATGTGGATATGAAAAAAAACTGATAAAAAAGATAGAGAGGATAGAAACGTTATCTGCCATGGACCTGCCATTAGGCAGAACACAGAGCAGTACACAACTTACATTCAGAGATCCACATGTACCCATAATAGTAGTAATAATCATAACAATAGAGGGTTAACTTCTGTTTCCATCCAGGGCTGATATCAATCTATTAATAGATTAGGACCTTTAGATATAAATTTAAATCAAACTGAGAGTATAAAATCTAGTTAGAAAGCTTGTTTAATACAGTTTTCCTAAAGCTTAATAATGGATCAACCTACAACTGCATGATTTTGTTACAGGCCACTAAAGCAGATACTGTTAAAGGAAAGGGATATTATCTCCCATGTCAATACTTTACCATATAATAATCAGTGCAACAAATACAAAAATCTTTGAAGGATAAACTTGTTTGATTCGTCGACGTTGTGTTCATTAATAACGTGATAGTAGATAGTTTCTCAGAAGTTATGCCTGCCATCTGGCAGAGCACTGGTTAGAAATAAGATGCAAACATTAGGGTGGAGGAAAATTTGTTGAACCCCCCTGTATTTTTGTTAAATTCTGTCCTCTCTAAAGAAAGTCCTACACTAGACCAGTGTGACATTAAAGTCAACAAAATTGAGGCGTAACTAATTTGTGTAATTAAAACATCTGAATTTTAGTCTCCACTTATGCATAGTACTGACATTCTTTTATTTTTGTCTAATGGAGTCCCGCTCAATGGCCGAAAGGTCCCTCAAACCTTAAAACAACTAATTCTTAAAATTACTGATATCGACTTGTAATTGTTAATTGTGAATGTATATCATTTGTACAGAGAAATATGTATACATGATTGTATATATTGTGTATATTGTATACATGATTGTAACGCTGTGGTTTTGAAATAAAATAAAAAACCAACAAACTACAGAATACTATAATGATCATAATGTATGTCACAATGTGTGTCGTAATGAAGTTGCTAAAAACTACTACTAGTACTAACATGACAGGGAACACTTTAGGAAACTCGACAGAAGCCTCCGCCAAGTACTCATACAGTATTCTAGCCTCGTTCTCACAAGTCGTGTTACGAACCAGGGTCGCCTGAGTCAATCAATCAGTCAATCAATCAGTCAATCAATCAGTCAATCAATAGTCAATCAATCGATAAATCAATCAATTGATTAATAAATCACTCAATCATAATTGTAAAGCAGTATCCGAATAGACATGAATTGTTATAGTAATTATATTTATTGATATAACAGTATAATCCTATGGACTGATTTATAACGTAAAACAATTAAATTAATTTATATCGCCTACAATACTACTACTACTACTGTCCCGTTTGATAGCGAAGTCGGTGACACGCTTGCTCGATAAGCAGGATGTCATGGGTTCGGGTTTCAGCCGGGTCCGTCTCTGTCAGTATCCTTAGATGCGGAGACAGACGTTAAAGTTAGCTTTACAGCTTAATATAATTTGCATTGCAACGTTTCAAGCAGCTAGTAACAAATGCCGTTTGAAACGTGATAGTAATACAGTATCATTCTGATAGTATCATTCTGACAGTATCAGTCTGATAGTATCATTCTGACAGTATCATTCTGATAGTATCATTCTGATAGTATCATTCTGACAGTATCATTCTGACAGTATCATTCTGACAGTATCATTCTGACAGTATCATTCTGACAGTATCATTCTGATAGTATCATTCTGACAGTATCATTCTGATAGTATCATTCTGACAGTATCATTAGATATAGACTATAAGCTTAGCTTTTACTACTATATAATAAATATTATCAAGTCTAACTTATCTGTAAATTTAAGTTTAACGTCTGGTTTTGTATCCAAGGATAATGTCAGAGAGGATCGAATTTTTAAAAATATGATTTATATTTAATTTATATTCACTACACTGCTTGATCCCGACTCATTGCTAGATCATCAAACACAAAAGCTCAGGTACTAGGTAATGGTAATATAATAATACCATAAATATAAATTTAATTAATTAATTAATTGATTGATTGATTAGCAGCCTACCAGCACAGTCAGCAGCAAGGCCTGTGTTGGGTAGTCCAGCAATATCTCAGGATCCAACAGTATGTTGTTTTCATTCGACACAGATCCGTGCAGACTTCTCTCTTTCAGATCACCACCGCAGGGGGAATGGTGGCTCCCCCCAACTAGACCCCCACCTCCACAAGTTTTGTAGTGGGCCCCCTCAGAGCTGGGCGGGGGTGCTCCGGTACTGGTGCAACCCGCTTCAGCGGATTTGAATGATTTGGGGGTGGGCATGGAGGAGGATCGTTGGGTTTTGAATGGGGGGCGAGAGGCGTGTTCTAGGTCTAGACTTCTCCAGAGCTTGGGACTGTTGGACTGTTAGTAACACAAATAACAAAACACATTACAATATGAGTTTAACGTCCGTTTCATCATCTCACGACGATATCTGATTAACTACACTGATCAACCAACTATGAATACCCCCATTTTTATCAGTATGTATATCAGTGTATAAGTCTCTCGGTATGATATATGAGTATATCACTAAGTGGAATTGTTAGAGAATTTTCTCTTAATTAATACTTTCTTTTTTCCATTAAACTACCACTGTTTCAGAAAATTAAAGAATATATTAATCACATTTAAGAATAGTTTTTACTAGAATCTTCAATGTCATTACGAAAACTAAAACTATCACTATTTAAGAATATTGAAGAAGCCATTATTTCATTTGAGAATATATTCTAAGAATTTTACCTGTTGGACTTGGCCGACTTGAGCCTTCTGTTGGGGGGTCTCATGCACCACACCCTCTTGATCCAAACCCTCACAGCTCTTCTGCCTCCTCCCCCCGGGTCCCCCCACCCCCACATCTAAACTAGACGGCGACGGCACGCCGCCAGCCCCACAGGCCGCTCCACTCTCCCCCACCCAGCAGCTAGCCCCACTACCCGTGCCGGCCTGGGCAGCTGCTGTAGCTGACTGGGAGGCTGTGGTAGCTGCTGCAGCTGCTGAGATAGCAGCTGCTGTCAGGGACTGCTGGTAGGCTGAGATGATTTGATGATGATGATGATGTCGGGGTAGGTGGGAGGATTGGAGGTCACCGCTGATACTGTCGCTCGAGGCGGACTCACTGATGTGCATGCAGAACCGGTGCTTTAAGTGGCAACGGCTTCTTACTTCCTCTGAGACTGAGACCAATGCTACAATCAATCAATCTATCAATTAATCAATCAATCAATCAATCAATCAGTCAGTCAGTCACTCAATCAACCAATTAATCAATGCCTTTAATAAATATAGGATTGGAGAAAAACAGAATACACACAATCTAACACACACATTATATTACACGTACAAATTATCATAATGTGGATATCACATCATACGTACCTGATATCGTAGTCAGATGATGATACGGACATTAAACCTATATTGTATTTTGTTGTTGTATTTATACATTCACATTTCTCTCCTTCACATCTGCAGTAGTAGTCCCTCAAAAACAAACCTACTATTGGAGAGTCTATTATAAGATATTCCTTCTTATGGATAAGTTCTCGTATTGAGTCCGGGAAATTTGAGAAAGGAGCCAGTACTGAGGAAAGGAACTGAAAACCAACTCAGAAACTATATTACTAGAACAATGGCATCACTTTATGTGTGATAAAGGCGCAGCATTTGTGTATCGGAAAAACTTGTTGGGTGGGTCGAAATTGTGCTCATTAATGAGCGAGAGAGATGACTGTTATGGAATATTTGGCCCTGGACCTGTCATCTTGCAGAACACTGGCTAGATTGATTTAGGATAAGGTAGCAAACCCACAACTATACATGTACAAGACGTCTTGTCCGTGATATCGTCCCTGGATGAGGAAACAGACGTTAAATTACAATTAATATTAGACCATGTTAATGGTATAATAATGTCCCTGACATCGCATTCGGGTGAGGAAACGGACGTAAAATCCTCATTGATTGATTGATTGATTATTGTTCAATGCCCAGGGTCAGAACCGACCCTGAGTTAAAAAAGATAGAAATATAATATTTTATATTATCATGTACCGGTAATAAGACCCGTGGTTAAAATTATCCGAGAAGCAGATCGAGATTCGAGCTGAAGGCGTCCTTTACGCCAGTGTTTCTCACACTATGGGTCGCGACCCACAGGTGGGTCGCCGACTCCATCCAGGTGGGTCGCTGAGGTCTAAGTAAAATAATTTTTAAAATAGGTTTCGTCTCTGATTGAGTTACATAAAGACCGTAAGTGTCCCCAAATCATATTGAGGCACCAGAAAACAAGAAAAACTATGCCCAAAAATAGTGGTGGGGTGTCACCTGAATTTTTTTTAGTGGGTCGCGACCTCATGTAGTTTGAGAAACACTGCTTTACATAGAATTATTTTTACTTTAATATTTACTATTATTACATACCCGCTAGATATGGCACGCTTTGCGGTGTTACTTCAAACTTGTCTCTGAAACGCAGAAAAATGTCAGCTATTGGCTTTTACAATATTTACATTAGATCGTGTAATCGATATTCTAACGTTAAATGGACTTGCACCGTGTTTGAACTTTTATTGCTATTAAGCATATGTTTTTTCCGGTTAAGTTTGGGTGGACCAGCCAGTGTGGCCTGTGTTGACTGAGTGTCCCTGATATCGTCGTCGGATGATGAAACGGACGTGAAATCGTTTTGACTCCATTTACAAAAATATAATTCAAGTTAACTAAATTACATGCCTCAAAAGTTCGAGTCACGTTCTTCTGCTACTAGTATTGCTTAGCTGAACGATTAATGTAAATATAATGATCTTTACTATCGATAAAAGAGGTATCTCCATAAGCTATTATATTTGATATGTAATGTAATAATAATAGCTTATGTAAAGTATATTTTCGTACCACAACAATACTGTCAGTGTCATAGATGGACCCGGCTGGGAATTGAACTGGTGCATGCCTGCTTTTGAGGCAAGTGCTCCACCGATTAGGCCATCCAACCGGAAATATATACATAATTATCGGTTTGACATAGCCTCAATATCTATCTCCCTCAGTCTCTAGTACAGTCTAGTGTACTGCCAAATAAATGGTAGGTCCAAGGTACATATTCTGAAACACAATCTGTTATTCCGCTCACTAATGAGCACTCCATCGATCATTAAGTT